>PTEX01000022.1:2080919-2361203 GCA_003342815.1 Eudromia elegans | reverse complement strand
GCGCGGGCGGCGGGCGCGGAGGAGCCGGCCGGGCTGAGCGCGCCGCGCGGCCGAGCGGCCCTTCCTAACCGTGTCCTCTCTCCCCACCCGCCCGGCCGCCACGGACGTGCTCTGCGCAGGGTTCACAGAGGGTACGTATCCCCCACGCGCCCTCGGGCTGTTGCCCACACTGTCTCTAATTCGTTGGTGCTCGAGCCTAGCAATAACGGGGACGGGGAAAATGGGGGAGAAAACGCTCGTTCAGCGAGCCTGGGCTCACCATGCTCGTAGGTGGTGCTAAGGGGTTCTCTGTTTCGTTTCTCAGGCAACTTGGTGGGGCCAATTCCTGCTAAAGAGCTATTTGCGAACATTTACAGGCGATTAACAGAGCAATGTTTATTAAAACGAGTTCCATATTGTGGAAGTTTAACTTAAAAACATATAAACACAGCGCTTGTAACCTTTCAGTTCTTGTTAACACAAAGATCAAAAGAAGAACGAAAGTAAACCTATTTAAATAGATTTTTTTCTTCTTCTCATAACAAATTTCTAATGTCTGTGTCCTTTGCTTTTTTTTTTTTTTTTTTCCTCTTTCCTCTAGAATGAAAGACACTAGCAAAAAGAACAATATTTTTGCTCAGTTCAGGAAGAACGATCGTGACAAGCAGAAGCTGATAGAGACGGTAGTAAAGCAACTTAGGAGCTTAGTGAATGGCATGTCCCAGCACACATAGCTCTGTTAGATCAGCTGCACCTCGGCACGCCGAGAGGTGTTTCTTAGCCGCCCTTTCTACCGAGGAAACGTTGGTGTGAGCGAGGGCAGGCAAAACGCAGTGGATGGCTTGTACACAGCGTCTTTGGTAAACAATTCTTTGTATGTATTTTTAATGGATTAAATGCTATTTTATATATTGTAAACAAATGGTGAAAAGGAGATTGTACAATAAAAAAGATCAATCATTGTACATGGAACAACTGAACTGTAAATATTATTTAAATATAGGTAGGCTGGATGTCCAAAATCTTGTTCCAGGTAGGAATTATTTGACAGATGATCCCTTTAGTTGCTGTTTTGTGGAGAAATCCTAATTTATTGGTTTTCGTTTGTTCTTTTCTTTTTTCTTTTTCTTTTTTTTTTTACGTTCAGATGCTGCCTGTCATTTTCCTGCATAAATGTATATTAGCCTTAAAGTGATTGGACATAATTTTGTATACCAGATTTTATAGTCTGGAGGTATGAAAAAAAAAAAAAAGCCTTTGTTTTTTTCGTTGGTACCTTTGAAAGCTCCCGGGGACTAGACTCGATACTCACCCGCCGTTCGGGCTCCTAGGCTTTGTTCTCCCGAGGCGCTGGAATCCTGCGGTGCTGAATGTGGATACCCCTCTCGCTCCTTTCCAGCGTGACGCTCTCGGGCCCGGGTTGTGTCTGCTCCTCGGGGCACCGTTTCTCACTGTACTTTTGTAAGGGGCAGTTTTGCCGCTGCCGCCGCCGGGGGGTCCCGGGGCGCCCTCCCTGCACCCCGGCGCCCAGCGGGGGCTCCTTGCGGCCCCGCTCCCTCCTGCCCCCGTTAGACACGGTGCGAATGTCCAGCGGGTGCGAACCAAATGCAACGCGTGATTAAAATGATGTACCCCTCGCTGCATTTTTAAGTTATTGGCGGTCTAAATACAGTAATATAAACGTTCCTCCTATGTGTGTCTGCTTGCGCCCCTCAAACGCACCTGGGGGGGGGTACGTGCGTGGTGGGGGCGCTGCCCGAGGGGGCGGTGAGGGGCTCCCGGGGCGGGGGGAGCCGCGCGGCCGCGTCGCCTTCAATCAGGGCGCGGGTCCCTCCCGGCGCCAATCACGGCACTTGGCCGCGCCGCTTAAATATACGGCGGAGACGTCACCTCCGAAGGTGGATCGGGAGCGAGTGGCCAATATCGCTATAAATGTGGCGGGAGGCGGCGGGCCGGGCGGGGGGCCCGGAGCCGGCGGCACCTCGGGAGCGGGTCCGGGCTGCGCGGCCATGGCAGGCGCGCTGCCCTGGCCCGCGGCGCCGCTCGCCCCGGCGCTGCTGCTGCTGCTCGCCCTGGCGCTGCTGCTGCTTGCCCTGTGCCGGCCCCTGTGGGCGCTGCGCTGGAGCCTGAGCAGGGACCGCGGCTGCGCCCTGCCCCTGCCCCGCGGCTCCATGGGGTGGCCCTTCTTCGGCGAGACCCTGCACTGGCTGCTGCAGGTAAGGCCGGGCGGCGCCGGGCCGGCGCGCGGAGGGGCCCGCGGCGGCCCCGGCCTCACGGCCCGCTCCTCTCGTCCGCGCAGGGCTCCCGCTTCCACAGCTCGCGGCGGGAGCGCTACGGCAACGTCTTCAAGACCCACCTGCTGGGCCGCCCCGTGGTGCGCGTGACGGGCGCCGAGAACATCCGCAAGATCCTGCTGGGCGAGCACACGCTGGTCAGCGCCCAGTGGCCACGCAGCACCCAGATCATCCTGGGCTCCCACACGCTGCTCGGCTCCGCCGGCGAGCTGCACCAGCAGCGCCGCAAGGTGAGCGGGACCTGCGGGCCTGCCGGCACCTCCTGCCCGGGCTCGGACCCCGCTTTAACCGCCCGCCTCTGTCCCTCCTTCTGCTCCTAGATCCTGGCGAGAGTGTTCAGCCGCACCGCCCTGGAGAGCTACCTCCCGCGGATCCAGAAGGTTGTGAGCTGGGAGCTGCGGGGCTGGTGCATGGAGCCGGGCTCCATCGCAGTTTATTCCTCCACTAAAACCTTAACTTTCCGCATTGCAGCTCGGATTCTGCTGGGGCTCCGTCTGGAGGAAAAACAGTTCAAGGACCTGGCCAAAACCTTTGACCAGATGGTGGAGAACCTCTTTTCCCTGCCCCTGAACATCCCCTTCAGTGGGCTACGCAAGGTACTGCCGCCTGCCCCGCTCCCTCCGGGCAGGGGCACTGGCCTGGGCTAGTCCCACATCCCCAGGCCCGTCACGGGCCCCTCTGCAGTGCCCTGGGCCATGCTGAGCACTGCCCAGCAGCTGCCCCTCTGGCCTCCCTTCTCCTCTCGCCCACTCCTGCCCCTTCCACGTGCTGCACAGGGCAGGGCTGCCATGTGCCTGGATGGAGCCTTTTCCTCAGGGTGTTTTGGCTACTCCGAGGCTCTAGTTTCCACCAACCAGCTTGTCAAGCCCCTTCTGCTCGGGTTCTCAGTGTGCCCGTAGCCGCCTCTCCTTTCCTAGCCCGTGTGCTGCCCATGCTGGAGCAACACAACCTGCCGTGCTTGCTCCTGTCTCACTTTGCCCTGGCCGGACTTGGGCTGGCCCATGGTGCAGGGGTCTGTGGGCATGAGGAAACGGCCGGTGGGCACAGCGGGGGCCTCTCGGAGCAAGCTCAGGACACCAGACCTATAGTCCTGTGTCTTGTCCCCGCAGCAGTAGGGCCTGGGGGGAACCTGCCAGAGTTCCCTGCCTCTTTGAACCTACTTCTTCCCTGCTGGATCACCCCTTTTGGCCTGTTTCCCCACACTCCTGTTCCTGGTATGGGTCCCGTGTCCTGCCTCTTTCTCTATGCAGGCTTTGAGTTTTCCTTTTATCTGCCCAGGCAGGCCCTCTGTTGCTGCAGCCCAAGTCTCCCAGCTCCTTCAGCAAGGTCTTGCCCAGACTCCGAGATTTCCACTCCATGCTATACCCCAGCAGATCCCCTTCCTCAGTGAGTCCTCCAGCTTCCTCATAGCTTTTTACAGTGGTTCACAGCTCGTGTACCCTTGTCCACAGAGCTTTTCTTGGAGGTTGCCATCAGTGTGAGCTTTCAGTACCCTTCCTGTTCCTCACTGTCCTCTTCCATCAGAAATGGCCTGTCTGACCTTAAACCAACCTCTTCAACTTGCATACAGTTCCCAATTTCTTTCCTGTTGCTCACTGTCTTATTTTCTTTACCCAGTCTTATGTACCTCAACTGTGAGCCCTTGGATCTAATGGTCTCTAGTTTTGGACGTTCTTTGTCTCAAACTTCTGTTCCTTCAGGCTTTTGAGGGAGGCATCATGCGTCAGAACCACACTCTGTCACTCAGTCCGTCCCCACTTTGCTTTGCACAGAGATCTTCTTAGATGTTTTGCTGCTTAGGACAACAAATCTACTGGAGACTGGCTGGGTGTGATCAATGCCTGTGTATATAAGCTAATACATTCTGGAAAAGCCATGCATTTGTCACAGCATCAGATCTTCCTTGCTTTCTGGGCTCAGTTTTGCCAAGTCATTTCTTCTTGTCCCTTTGGACAAGACTCTTTTGGATCTAACAAGACCGTGAATTTGTTCAGTGCAGGTCCCTCTGCAGCCAGTCCTGTGGGTTTATGGCTGTCATTTCCCCACAAGGCATTTCTTGGGACTCGCGATGCTGGATTCACAACAGAAAGTCGAAAGAATTTGCAGCAGTTCAGCCAAAGACAGAAGCATCACACCAAAGCACTGCTTCTTGCACGGCTTTTGGGCTGGGCAATAATGGATCAAGCAGATTTTGCTGTTTCAGACCCTGGGATTAAAGATGAGCACGTTTTGGGTCCCAGGTCGCTCTGGACGGGGTTGATTTCTAAGGCTCTCCTGAAGTGTGTCTGCCTTCTGCAGGGAATCAAAGCACGGGACATGCTGCACAAGTACATGGAGGAGGCTATACGGGAGAAACTGCAGAGAAACAACTCAGAAGATCACAGCGATGCTCTGGATTTCATAATAAACAGTGCCAAGGAGCATGGCAAGGAGTTCACGATGCAGGAGCTAAAGGTAATGAGACTCCCCCTTTGCAGTTCCCCTCCTGACTTGGTGGCTCTTGGGTGACAGGAGGAGGGTGACGTGGGGTCCTGCGCTGGGCCGCTGGCTCCTGCCCTCCTCTTACACCATCTCCAGTGCAAGCAGGAGAGCTTGGACTCAGTGTGCCCTGCTGTGTGCCTGTCCCTTTGTGCCAATTGCGATGGAAAACAGCTCATTTTCCTTGTTGAAAGTGGCACTCAATGGACTGGAGAGGGCTGAGGGTGGATGAAGGTGCTGGAGCGAAGCAGGTGCCTAAACAACCCTCAGGCAGCCCACAGGGTGGTGGGCAGCATGCTACTTATATGATACTCTAGGCTTGCATCTCTTTGTAATAGTAAAGAATTGGTATGTGAAAAGCAAGTAAATACCCTTTAGTATTTTCTCCTTATTGCCTCCTGGCTTTGTCCTGGTTTAGAAAGGGTGCTCTTAGGGTTATGCAGCTGTGATAAGGTTCTGTACATCACAGTGAAGGCTCAAAAGCCTCCAGATACTGTCATCTCAAAAATATTGGAGATAATTGTGTGCTGCTCAGCATGCAGCATAGCAAACCCTAGAGATAATATGACTGTATTCCTCTGCGCTGTGAGCTCAAAAATCTCTGAGGCCCCGAAATACCCCCAAGTCAGCCTGGAGGTGAGATGCTAGATTGTGACTCAGTCACAATGAGAATGTGGCTCAGTCAATTAATTATATTGTGTAGCCTGGGGACTTTTATGCTGAGGTGATGAACATGGGCCATCTCTGTGGCTTAAGAGTCAACTCCAGCAGTCCTTATGGAGGCAAATCTACCAACTGAAAGTAGAGGGCATTTTATCAAAGAACCTGGAAAAAATGGACTTATGACTATATAATTCATATCTCCAAGTCATTCTGAGTCCATAAGAAATACGCAACTAAATTTATATGACAAGTTTTGGAACTGCTTTTCATGGGTGCATAGCTGAATGCTGTTTAAAGGTAATGAACACGCATAGCGCTACTTTTTTACATAGTTAAGGAAAACTGTCTCAAGATATTTTGTAAAAGTGAAATATGTAAATAATTCTAATGAGTTTGAAAAACATTATAGAGACTACTAGATACAGTTAGAATGAGCATATATTCAGCACAGTAAACAGGAAAATCTATGGCAATAACTGCAGATCAAAATCAGAGTGACTACAATTGACCAGTCTCCATTAGCACATACATATACATTACACATCAGGTCTCTGGCTCTGTTCACAAATGGACAACAATAGTAAGATGTTAAATATAGCACTTAGTGAGGTGTCAGTGACTTAACAGGGCTTGGCCAGGTGATTTGGATGGTAGCAGGTTCCTAAGCTGTTTATACCCTGCACAGTGACAGACTTTCTACCTTGTCTGTATCTAACAAAATTACTTGCAAAGTGCACTGCATGTACTTGTAAATATGATCCCATTGTGCACTGTAATAAAACAGAGTGGCGCTCCCATCCATTAAAAGGATCTAGTTTGGTCAAAAACTCAGAGCTGACCTCAAGTCTTCGATACACAACTTGGAGAGATGCTCCTAACACTGGCAGGTGCTGGTTGGCAATTCTCTTCTTGTTGAAACAATTTGAAGGAAGATGTTGCATTTTCTCACATAGCCTGTGATTTGCGTTGGTGGCATGAACTCAGCAAGAGCCTGGCAATACAAAGGTCGTTAAAAAGTGTAACCCTTTTGCCACAAGTACCATCTTAAAGAGGTTAAAACCTTGGGAGGTTTAGAAAAGAAGACCTTGCCGAGTAGCAGCTGTCGGTGACTGAGTTGGTGGGACAGGCATGACCTGCCTGAATCCCTGGTGGGGAGCAGGGCTTTAGCACTGGGCAGTGGTGACAGAGCTGTGGGAGGAAGCAGCCTCCTCCTCATCGGTTGTGTTGACGTTATAAAAGCAGAGGGAAACAAGCAGCTCGGTGTTGCATCCTGCGTGGCAGCACGGTCAGAGGTGGGTGCAAAGGACGTAAGGGCTGCAGTTTCACTGTGCAGAGCCTGCTCTGAAAGCCTCCCATGGTACTAAAACGCTCTAGCTTTTAACTGCACATTGTGGATCTATGAGATGAAGTTTGTCTTGCTGTGAAAGCAGAAACTCTCAGTAGTGGCTGCAGGAGGTTGAGGGAGAGCAGGCGGAAACTGTCATTTCAGGGATTTTGTTCCAGCTGAACATGCCCTTGAGAGCTGCATGTTGGTCAAAGCCCATGATGTCCAGCCAGTACACAGTGCTGGGGACTGGTAGCAAGGAATAATCCCTGGTATAATAGCCATGGCCTTCCTCCTCGGCGTTGGCTCCTGGTCTTCTCCCTTGGCTTTTGCATCCTTCCGGCCTCCAGCCCCAGTACGGCCAGCCCCATGGCACAGTGCCATGGAGGTTTTCAGATAATACTGTGAGTTAAATCCTGACCCTACTGCAGCCCAGGCGAGATTTGTTTTTCTGTTTTCCTTGTGATTTCACAGGGGTCCAGGGTTCAATGATGTTGTTCTGGCAATTCTCCTTTCGTTTCTCCATTTTAGTTTGCTGCCGTTGGGAGGGAGCATGAGGCCCCTGCCGTGTTGTTTCCTGCGGCCCTTTGCTGGTGTCCGTCCACCCCCAGAGTGGCTGCAGTGCTGCTGGGGGTGCCGGTGGGGTGCTGAGCTTCCCAAATGGGAGCTTAGCCACTTCCATGCATGCTGGAAATGGCAATAGCTGGTATTTTTAACCTAAACATTTTCTTTTGGGCTTTGGGCAACATTAAGAAAAAGTGTGATCCTTCTGTAATTTTGCATGGGCTGGGTGCTGGTTCAAGGCTGCTCTCGCCCATAGGTAACGCAGCCAGGCCAGCAAGGCTCTCAAGGGCCTTTGTCTTTTGGAGGGTTATTTTGCAGTTTGTGTCAGGGCAAACAGCAGCCTGGCACAGGCTGTGCCGTGGAGCCCACGCTGGGTCTGCAAGCAAGAACCACGACGTGGCCGTGATGTGTCTGAGCCAGTTAAGCTCCCAGCTCCTTGTGGACAGCTCCGCTATGGAGCTATCAGGAATGCTGCCATCCTTCAAGCTACCAGACTTAAAAAAGCAAACCAGTGCTTGCCTGAGCTATGTATCCCTGTGGAGCAGCTCCCTGCCAGCTACAGGAGCTCCTCGGCTGACTTGCTACAGCAAAGGTTTTTCTGCTGTTGGCTCTGCAGGCATGAGTCCCCTCCGCACAAGCAGGTGGTTATTAGCTGGAGATGGATCATATAGAACCTGCCTGAGCCACGGAACCTAGCACATACACAGTGACGTGCAGCTTCATGATGCCCTGTGGGTCAGAAAGGCTGGGCACTAAGAACAGTGGGCAGATGGAGGCAAAAAACTTAATGCTTGGAGTGAACTTTACTCAGTATGCTAAAATGCATGTTAAGATGCCTGTTCAGATCTATTAATGTTGGCAGGATGACTCAGAAGGGCTGGTTTGGAGGCGATGGGTACTCAGAGGGGTTTCTGCATCCATCCCTTGGCAAGTGTATGCCCTGTTCCTCCAGCTCTCCATGTGATGGGTTAATAAGGGTCTCTCCCATTTTGACCCAAGGTGGGCGCAAGCTTGTGGAGAACAGAGCACCCTGCACAGGGATGAGACCCTCAAAACCAGCCTGAAATCATGGCCAGATTATAACGTCATTCAAGCCTGTCCCTTCCCTCCTCTCCCAGGAGTCAGCGATCGAGCTCATCTTTGCTGCTTTCTTCACCACGGCCAGCGCCAGCACCTCACTCATCCTCCTGCTGCTGCAGCACCCCTGGGCGATTGAGAAGATCAGGCAGGAGCTGGTGTCGCATGAGCTGCACCGGCCGTGCTCGTGCTGCGCCGACATGAGACCCTGCCCCAGCACCCAGGGCCACCTCGAAGACGCCTGTAAGGAGCCGGGGTGGCTGCCAGGTGCCCCGGGGCACGAGGAGGCGCCGGGGCGGCGCTGCTGCCGCATGGCCAGCCTCAGCCTGGAGAAGCTGGGCCGCCTGCGCTACCTGGACTGCGTCGTCCGGGAGGTGCTGCGGCTGCTGCCGCCTGTCTCCGGCGGCTACAGGACGGCGCTGCGGACCTTCGAGCTGGACGTAAGTGCCCCCTGCGCTGCCGCCCGCCCGCCCCTCGTGCAGAGCCAGCATGCAGGAACCTAACACTCCTCTGCTCTCCCCCCGCAGGGCTGCCAGATCCCCAAGGGCTGGAGCGTGATGTACAGCATCCGTGACACCCACGAGACGGCCGCCGTCTACCAGAGCCCCCCCGATGTCTTTGACCCTGAGCGCTTCGGTGCGGCGCGGCCGGAGGCTGCCGGCCGCTTCCACTACGTGCCCTTCGGTGGCGGGGCCCGCAGCTGCATCGGCCAGGAGCTGGCGCGGGCCGTGCTCAAGCTGCTGGCCATCGAGCTGGTCAGCACAGCCCGCTGGGAGCTGGCCACCCCCGGCTACCCCGCCATGCGCACCATACCCATCGTGCACCCCGCTGGCGACGGGCTGCACCTCTGCTTCCGGCCCCTGCAGCCCGCCTGCCTCAGTGAGGACTGAGCAGCAGCGCATGGCCCTGCCTGCGGAGCCCCTCGTGCCGCCCTCAACACTGCAGAGAAAAGAAGAGGTGCTGGTGGTGGTTGTTTTTCCCTCCCGTCTCTGTGATCTGCTGGGTCGAGGGGACCTGCAGAACGCTGCTCTCCATCCCAAGCGCGGGGTGCTTCTGTGCAGCCCCCAGCCCTGGGGGTGCCACAGGGCAGCAGGAAGAGCGTCCTGCCTCACAACAGCTTTTGAGAGAGGGAGAAAGAGTGGGAAAATGATGTGGGGAGGAGGCATTGCTGCAGCCCAGGCCCCCTCTGCTCTGTCTAACACAGCATCAGTGACAGCTGGAGCAATAGGGTTTAAACACATCTTTATTGTAGATATCTCACCTGGCTCCTGCACTCCCTGTTGCAGCAGGCACAAATGGCCGCGTGCCGTCGTGTCTGGGCACCGCGCTGCTGCTGGGGCCGTAGAGCAGCCCTCCCCTCCATCCCCTGCTGAGCTGCTTTGCTGCCACCCGCACCGAGGGCACGGAGCTGGAGGGAATAAACGTCCAGAAAGGGAAATGTGTGAATGCCACAGCTTCTCGATGGGAACCTCGTGCACTTGCTCGTGCTGCGAATCCTGGTGAGGACAGAACAGGAGGCAGGATCTGGCCACAGGGCGATGAGTTTCCAACTCCTTCAAGCTTCCCACTCCCCCATCTGAAAGAGCTGCTGCTTTCTTCAGAGTGGCCAAGGAAACCTGGGCCTGTCCCCACAGGGGCCACCCATGAGGGAGCTGTGGCCACGAGGACCCCAGTGTGTGCCTGGGCGTGGGGCTGGGCAGAGCAGCTCAGACAGGCCCTGGGCACCTGCTCCGGCTCCTGCCTTTGCCCCCGCTTCAGCACCCACCCACACTAACCCTGCTGCAGCCGGCCTGGCTGGCGCGTCGCGGCTGCGCCCGAGCCCGGCACCGCGGCCTGGAAGAGGCTGCCAGTAAAGCCCCTGCCCACCGAGCTGGTCCCAGAGGTGGAGCCTTCCCGCTATCGGCGGTGCCATCGGGAGGCGGTGGCTGCAAGTGGCAGTGACCGGCTGTAATCAGCAGGAGCTGCTGGCGCGGCTGTGACCTGCAGGGGGAAGGTGGTTCCCACCCAGGGCAGGGCCAGGGCCCTCGGCACCCAGCACGGGGGAGGGACGGCCAGGAGCGCCCCAGCAGCGCGCTCAGAAATTATGGCCAGCGCTAGCAGGGCCGGGAGCGGCGCGCAGAGACACGGGGAGAACGTGGTTAAAAAAAAAATAAAAAAGTTGAAACTGATTTTGTTTTCCAAATAAACACGAGCATTTTCAAATGAAGTGTAATAATTGTTACACGTAATCAAAGTTCGTTCGTATTAGGCTGTTAATTTCTTGACCCCCTTCCAAGATGTTTTTAATTATCTCTTTCACTCTTCCCCATCTGATTCTCCCCGGGCCGGTGGCGGCCGCGTACGCAGCTGCGCAGATAATAAAGGCTTCCTGTGGCAATTATCGGTGCTCAGGCCACCGTATCTCGTTATTTTGATAGACAGTGAACTTGGCGCGGTTGCCGGCCGGGTTCACGCAGATGTCACGGTCCGTGTTGTAGGTCACAAGCGGGTCAGCGCCCGGCGACGGGAGAGCGGCGGGTCAGGGCGCGGCCGGCGCGGCGCTGCGGGCCGGGGGCTGCGGGGATGGGCGCGCCGGGAGCAGGGAGGGATCGCGGCCGCCGCGGGAACCTGTCGCTGAAAGGGTGTCTTTAAAAGCGACCTTCCGCGCTCCGCCGCCGCGCACGCAGCTCCCAGCGGCTTTCAGAGATCGGATAGGAGCGGGGAAGCAAAACGGCCTGGGAAGTGTGGGGAGAGAGGAGGGAGAGAAAAAAAAGGCGGCGAGCCCCGCAGCTAACTGGGGCTCCTGCCACCCCGCTCGGCGTGCCCCTTCGCGGCGCTCCGCCCGCCGCAGCGCCGGGCCGGGCGGGCAGCACAGCCCGCGGGGGCCGCGGGGCCGGGAGCCGCTGGCGCCGAGCGCCCCTCGCCGGCGCGGTGCGGCGGAGCGGCCAGGCTGGGTGCTCGCTTCCGCGCTCACCTCCCGTTCCCTCGGTGACCCGCGGCTGAACCTGCGCCGGGAGGCCGCGACGGACGGCAGCCCCTGCTCCTTCCTCCGCGGACGGGCAGAAACACAAGCCAGGCCTCCGAGGTGAAGCAGGGGGCAGCGGCGGAGGCGCCGCCGCCGCCGCGATGCCTCTGCCCGGCGCAGACCGGCCAAGCGCGCCGTCTGGAGCCGGCACGGGAGCCTCCTGCGCGGAGGCAGCGCCGCCTCCGCCGCTCCCCGGACGCCGCTGCCGGAGACGGGAGGCGGCCCCGCGGGCACCGCGCTGCGCTCCGCGCGCCTCGGGCACAGGCTGCGCGCGGGCGATGGAGCCGCGGGCATGCGGAGCGAGCGCGGCCGCCGTCTGCGGCGGGGAAGATGCGCCGCGCCGAGCAAATAGTTAAAGATTTCGGGGGGAGGAGCCAGGCCACAATCCGCAATTAAAGATGAACTTTGGGTGAACTAATTTATCGGACCAAGGTAGGGTGGGCAGCAACCTGGGAAGGGTATAAAAGGCAGCGGGCGGCGAGCGCGGCCCACGCACTTGGAGCTCCCGGGGGGCCGGGACGCGCCGGGACGGCAGGCGCTGCCCGCCCAGCCATGGGCTTCTCCGCCCTGGTCGCCAGCGCCCTGTGCACCTTCCTGCTGCCCCTGCTGCTCTTCCTGGCCGCCGTCAAGCTCTGGGACCTGTACTGCGCGAGCGGCCGCGACCGCAGCTGCCCGCTGCCGCTGCCCCCGGGCACCATGGGGCTCCCCTTCTTCGGGGAGACGCTGCAGATGGTGCTGCAGGTAAGGAAGGCGACGCCGCCAGCAGCCGAGCGGCGCCCCAGCCCCTCCTCCCGCTGCAGGGGCTGCCGGGCTCCCGTGCCCAGGTGGGGAAGCGCCGCTGTCACCGCCTCCCTTCCTCTTTTTTATTTGTTTTTCTTTTCCTTCCTCCGCTCCTCTCCCTCCCCAGCGGCGGAAATTCCTGCAGATGAAGCGCAGGAAATACGGCTTCATCTACAAGACGCACCTCTTCGGCCGCCCCACGGTGCGCGTGATGGGCGCCGAGAACGTGCGGCACATCCTGCTGGGAGAGCACCGCCTCGTCTCGGTGCAGTGGCCCGCCTCGGTGCGCACCATCCTGGGCTCGGGCTGCCTCTCCAACCTGCACGACGGGCAGCACAAGCACCGCAAAAAGGTACGGGCGGCCCCGACGGGGCGCGGGCGGGCAGCGGGCGCCCCGCGGCGCCGCACTCAGCGCCTCTCCCCGTCCTCCTCCTCTCCGGGCAGGTGATCATGCGGGCCTTCTCGCGGGACGCCCTGCAGCACTACGTGCCGGTCATCCAGGAGGAGGTGAGCGCCTGCCTGGCGCGGTGGCTGCGCGCCGCCGGGCCCTGCCTGCTCGTGTACCCCGAGGTGAAGCGCCTCATGTTCCGCATCGCCATGAGGATCCTGCTGGGCTTCCAGCCCCACCAGGCCAGCCCCGACGGCGAGCAGCAGCTGGTGGAGGCCTTCGAGGAGATGATCCGCAACCTCTTCTCGCTCCCCATCGACGTGCCCTTCAGCGGGCTCTACCGGGTAAGGCTCCCTGTGTGTCGGGGCAGAGCAGGAGCCGGCCCCACGGGTGGCCCTGGCGCTAAGGCCCATGGCCTCCTGCACAGGGCCTGCGGGCGCGCAACATCATCCATGCCAAGATCGAGGAGAACATCCGCGCCAAGATGGCCCACCCGGAGCCCAAGGGTGGTTACAAGGACGCGCTGCAGCTGCTCATGGAGCACACGCAGGGCAACGGAGAGCAGCTCAACATGCAGGTGAGAGCCTTGTACTTAGGTCCCCAGGGCTGGATTTGGCTGTTCCTCCCTGTTTCTGCCTGGTGGCAGCATGCTACCCCTGGAGAAAGCACAGAAAGCAGCAGGTGCTGCCTTCTCTCCCCATGCAACAAGCCAGCTCAGGCTGCACTCTGGGTCCTGTGGGCACAGGCTGTACCCAGCTGCAGGAACAGGGCTGCATCCTGCGGAGCAGGGAGCCCAGCAGCCTGGGATGTCCATGCAGGGCTGGCAGCGCCGGGCAGCTCCTCTGTTTCCCTCGAGGAGGGTGGCAGCCTGAGTCTGGAGAAGGTGTCATTTGAGGCCCTTTTCATTCCTTCTATGCCTCCTCTGTAAGGAGCTGAAGGAGTCTGCAACAGAGCTGCTCTTTGGGGGCCACGAAACCACTGCTAGTGCTGCCACATCGCTGATCGCCTTCTTGGGGCTCCACCACGACGTCCTGCAGAAAGTGAGGAAGGAGCTGCAGGTGAAGGTGGGTGCCTCCCAGAGCCGCTCCATGGCGGTGGGTGCTGCGGAGCTCCCTGTCTGTGCCACAGTGAGGGCAGGGACACAGGCCCCCTTGGGCCTGCGTGGGGCAGACAGCTCTGTTGGATGGTTCGGTGAATGCCACAGCAGCACCTCCTTTCCTAGGGCTTGCTGTGCAGCTCCCACCAAGACAAGCAGCTGGACATGGAGGTCTTGGAGCAGCTGAAGTACACGGGCTGTGTCATCAAGGAGACCCTCAGGCTGAGCCCACCTGTTCCCGGAGGATTTCGGGTTGCACTCAAGACCCTTGAGCTCAATGTAAGAGGCTGGGGCTCGGGCTTGGTTCCCCGGAGCAGATGCCTGAGGATTTGGGGAGTAGAGGGGCAGTAGGGAGGCCTGCGCGGAGCCAGGAGGGAGGTGGATGCGACAACCCAGCCCACGCCAAGGCGTTGGCCGATCGAACACGTCCTGCCACTCAGTGACTCCTTTCTCTCCCCTTGGACAGGGTTACCAGATCCCTAAAGGCTGGAATGTTATTTACAGCATCTGCGACACCCACGATGTGGCAGATCTCTTCACCGACAAGGATGAATTTAACCCAGACCGCTTCATGGCTCCGTCTCCAGAGGACTCCTCTCGGTTCAGCTTCATCCCTTTCGGAGGCGGCTTGCGGACCTGCGTAGGCAAAGAGTTCGCCAAAGTCCTCCTAAAAATATTTACGGTGGAGCTGGCTCGGAGCTGTGACTGGCAGCTGCTCAATGGACCTCCTACGATGAAAACTGGCCCGATAGTTTATCCTGTGGACAACCTGCCTACCAAATTCATAGGTTTCAGTGGCCAAATCTGAGGGGTCAACGCCTCTGGCTGGATTTCTATAGCATCTAGTATGTACAAAGTATTTTTTTTTTTATATAGTGACAAAGGCCTTTAAATATTTAAACTTGTAAATGTATAATAGTTATTTATGTCTTCTAAATATTTCAAAAGGCTATAATTTTTTTTTCTCCAAGCACTACAATTATGGGTCTCTGATTCATAATTAGATAATGTTATTTCTATAGAAATAAGTCTTCCCTTATTTAAAAAAATGTTATTGAAAGCTGACCGGCTAAGTGTTTGAAGACATTTCAGGACAGTGTATGTGTTAAGAACTACTCTTAAAGGCAGTTGAAAAAACAGTAACTAGCCATTCATCCAAATTACCTAAATGGTTATTGCTTGAGAATGTTTTCAGTATTACTTGTGTCTAGATCTTATGTTTAATGTGTGAATTTTGAACTGATAATAAAGTTTATTTTTGAAGATCCTCTGTATGAAGATCTGCCTGTATGCGAGAGAGTAACTTAAGTAGCTGAAATAGGTCTAAAGGGGTTTAGATGCAAAGTGAGATCTGGTCTTGTGAATGATATGTTCTCTCTTCCTATTAGGTTCATAACTTGCCTTTCCCCTCACTCCCTCATGTGCACAAATATTGCTCCCACTTGTAAGAGGTAAAGTGTTCAGCATTTTACCCCCAGCAAAAGCAGTGTGAAGCACAGAAACTCAAAAAAAAAAAAAAGCAAGGTCCCGATATGAAGTTGTGGCATGTGGGTGGTAGAGCTCTTTCTCCAGCATGTAGCCTTGAAAGATAGTGGAATAACAGTGTGTACTGAAAGCCTTTCTCTATAGCTAGAAATATAGCTAGAAAATGAGTTGAGAAGCAAATATTTTCCAAAGCTGCTCTTCTCCCCATTACACCAAACCTGTATAAACCAGCCTGTGGGTCAGGTTGTGTGTCAGTGCCCTGTCTATGATTCCTGACTTACAGAAGTGCCTCTTATCAGCACGTGGAGCAAATAAAATCTGCTGTGATTCCGTCTCGCGCTGCCACGAGCAGTCACAGACGGCGCGCGTGTCCCCTGCGCAAACTCCCCTGGAATTCAGCAAAGAGAGGACTACAAGGCAGGCACTAATGCGAATTGATTAACAGAGAATCAACTGTTGAGATGCGATGCCCTAGGGCAGGGTAAGCAGGGCCGATAAAATGCCCTAGGCGTGACCTCTGTTTTGGCTTAACCATAAGCTTTTTTTTTCCCTTTTTTTTTTCCTCCTTTCCTTTTTTTCTTGTTTCCTCCCCCCCATTACTACACCTATTAGTCTTCTCTCAAAAGTCAAACACTGGCTGTCTCTATAAACAGCTATAAAGTGAATTAAGGTAATTCAGTGTCACAAACCTAGCATCGTATAGAATAATTTAATTTTTTCTTTGCTTTCAGAAAACAGTCACTTTTTCTTTAAGTTTTCCCAAGATCAACATTAGGGATGAAGATAAGTTGCTCTAAAACCCTGCAAGTGTTTAATAGCATCTATGGGTTTTTTGTTTGTTTGTTTAAAGGAATGTCTCATTCACTTGATCTGTGTTTAAAAAAGTTAACTAGAAACATGAACTTAATAACAAAATGTTAGATAAAACCTATGTATGATTAAAAATAAGTATAGTTACAACTTTTTTTTTTTTATCTCTCCTTTTTTTTATCTTAGAATTCAAACCCTCCTCTTTTTAGATTGTGCCTGAGTCTTCTTGGCAAAGCTTAAAATCTTAAGTAATTTTTACTGTGCAAACATCCTACCCTAATGGGATTTTCAGGGATTTGATGATTAACCTGAGTTTAAGACCCCTTTATTACCAGTCTACTAGTTGATAATTGTAAATGTTCCTCCTGGTTTAGGGGCAATCCTGAAACCTGGTAACGTGATGGCTCTTGCTTTGGGATTCCTGGTTCACATGTTCTTCTTTAACACAACAAAATTGTTGCTGATGCTCTAGAAATGCTTTGCTTATTTTTAACTGATGACTGCTAGTTGAATTTTACATATGGGAACTGATCTAAATAATATTTTATTTTATTTTTATACATAAAGAATGGGAATCCAAGTGATGTCTGGAGAATATGTGCCCCTTTCATTATGTAAGTTTAAGACCGTAATGCATTTCTCTACTTCCTTTTTTTTTTTTTTTTTTTTTTTTTTTTTTTTTCAATGCTTTTATCTTTGCACTGCACAACTCTCACCCACTCACTTGGTTTTGCCTGGACATATGGGGGCATATTCTCAGCTGTTGTAAATCACGACAACATAACCCTATGTTAGGCACTGCCCCTGTATAATTTATCTCTGTGGTTAAATAGTCTGTCACTGCTGTGTAATTTAGGCATCTCCGAGGCCGCTTTAAACAAGCCGGCGTGAGCTGCGGCGGCAGCGTAGCTGCAGTAACAGGGAACGCGGCGCGGGTTAATTGCTCAAGTATTTGCCCGACTTCTTGAGCAGGTTTTACAAGCCCCGCTAATCTCCCCTGTGCAGCTGGATGTTGACAGGTTGGGTGCTGGCTGAGAACCAGCTCCGAGCAAGGAGTGGCTTGGCCGGCTCGGCCCCGGGCGCGTGGGCAGGTGCCGGGGCTGGGATGCTGCTCGGGGGGACTGCGCCCTGGCCAGGCACCGCTGCAGATCCAGAGAAGTTACCTACCAGAAAAAATCATTTCCAGCCAGGCCAAGCCCTGAGTGTGGTTCATAGCCCCAACAGTCGTGTTTGTTCTAGGAATCAAAGTAGCAGGGGGAAAGAGGAGGCAGGTGGAGGGAAAAGGAGGATGCAGCTGCTTTAACCTCCCTGCTGCAGACAGGTTGTTCCCAGAGCCACCCTCTAGCTTGTGTTTTGCTGATGTCCCTCGTGTCTGATAAGTGGCTGGGGTCCAAGACGCAGAGTCTACAACATTCAAAGCCCTGACTTGGGCAAGTGTGTCCTCCCTTCTCATAACTAGACCTTTTTGGGGTGTCTCATGTCCCTTATGTTACTTAACATGTCATTTATATGTGTGTATATATATATATGTACGTACATTTTGGCCAGGTCTATCTTTAAAATTGCAGATGCTCCAGGTGATCCTACATCTGAAGTGAAAAGCCAAGCCTTATTTGCAGTTCTGTATTTATTCTCTAAGGGTGAGATGGGCTGTGGGAAGCCCAGCTTCTCCCAGCCTATGTGAATTACAGCTCCTGCCAACCAGCAGCATCGCCAGTGCTTTGGTTTCTGAGGTCTCTAGATGATGCTTAAGTTGTGTTCCTGCCTAAGCAGATGCAGCTATGTTCATGCTTGAACACAAGTGTCACCAAAGAACTACACTGGGGACCTTACACTGAGGAATGTCATTTGCTAAACTGATTCCCAGTTAACAGGTAGTGGTATTTCTGGAGCAGACCTTTTCCGAAGGTCAGAAGAGGTAAGTGTTGGCTTTTGAAAATGGCTATATGGATAATACGTGGAAAAATGTGAAAAAACATGCAGATGAATGCTTCAGATTCATTGGAAATAAGTATTGATTATAAAAACGATGAAAAAAAATTTATTTCAGTTTGTCCTAGTGATATTATTATAAAAAGACAAGTTGCTTTCAGCAGCTGAGCTGATTTTTTTTCTTTTGGTTCAGAAAACTTATCTACTGAATAGATAATATTGTTTACTTAAGCTATTGTACTTATTTTTCTGTATTTTCTTTTTGTGTGTGTGTGTGCCATTTCTACAGAAAGAGCTCACAGGGTGGTGACAAATGGAGCTGAGTCTAGTTGGAGGCCTGTGGCCAGCGGTGTGCCCCAGGGATCAGTGCTGGGCCCAGTGCTGTTCAACTGGTTCATCAATGGCTTGGACGAGGGGACAGAGGGCACCCGGAGCAAGTTTGTGGATGACACCAAACTGGGTGGAGTGGCCAGCACTCCAGAGGGCTGCTGCCATCCAGGGGGATTTGGACAGGTTAGAGAGTTGGGCAGAGAGGAACCTCGTGAGGTTCAAAAAGGGGAACTTGTTCCCCTGCTCCCCCTGCACCCGGGGAGGAACCTCCCCAGGCACCAGGAGAGATTAGGAGCTGACCTGCTGGAAGGCAGCTCCACGCAGAGGGGTTTGGGAGTCCTGGCTGACACCAAGTTACCCACGAGGCACCGGGCCCTCGTGGCCAAGGAGGTTGCACCAGGAGGAGCGTTGCCAGCAGGTCGAGGGAGCGGATCCTGCCCCTCTCCTCAGCCCTGGTGAGGCGGCACCTGGAGTATTGGGGGCAGTTCTGGGCTGCCCAGGACAAGAGGGATGTGGAGCTTCTAGAGAGGGTCAAGTGCAGGGCAGCAAAGATGATGAAGGGAATGGAGCATCTACTGTATGAGGAAAGACTGAGCGAGCTGGGCCTATTTAGCCTGGAGAAGACTGAGAGGGAATCTGATCACTATGTTTAAGTACCTGAGGGGTGAATGTAGGGAGGAAGGGGCCAAACTCTTCTCGGTGGTGGCCAGTGATAGGAGAGGGGGTAATGGGCACAAGTTGAAACCCAGGCAGTTCCATCTCTATGCGAGGAACTTCTTTCCTGTGAGGATGATGGAGCCCTGGCACAGGCTGCCCGGAAAGGTTGTGGAGTCTCCTTCTCTGGAGACCTTCCAAACCTGCCTGGATGCCACCCTGTGCCATATGCTCTGGGTGTCCCTGTTGGAGCAGGGATTTGGAACGGATGATCTCTAGAGGTCCCTTCCAACCTCAACCATTCCCTGATTCTTCAGGAATCTTTCTATAGACCTTGCAAGATGAGAGGCTGGCTGCCTTTCATCAAAAAGATTGCCCTTCTTTTTACCCCATTTCAATCTTCCTCTATTTTTTAATTTAATTCTCTTCAGTGATTTAGAATGTTTGGAGAGGTACTGAGAAAAATATTTAACAATATGTAAAATACTCCGTCGTTGACTTTCAAGTGGTGCCTTCCTAAGTGCTGCAGGAAACTTCTCAAATCGCATTTTCAAACCTGTCTCTAGCCACCTTTGAAAACAGAATGCTGTTGGTTTTTGTTAATCCTACAAATCAGCAGACATGTTTAGGATGTCTGTTGATAAAGGAATGTGCCTCAGTAGCTTTAAATTAACATGCATAAAATTGGGTCTCTACATCCATAGCTTGATTTTATGAGGTATAAATATTCAAAAGCTGCTATCGATCTCAAAGGGAACTGCACTGCTCAGACTCCCTGAAAATCTAATTACTTTAGACTTGGTCCCAAAATAGAGATTAAGCAGCATAAGTGCAAACAGCCCATTTCACTTCTTTTTTACCTTAAATTTGTAATATAACATCTTTGCCAGAAGCATCTCACAGGGTCCCATAGCAAGTCTACTTCTCTATTCACACAAACCAAACTATAATCCATTAATTTTTGGCAATGTTTCTGAAACTAAAGGCATTCACAAATACTATGTTTGAGACACAGTGCTCAGGAGATTACGTCCCAGCCCCAAACCAATTACTTTATTTATGGGTTAAAGGCACTGTGTTACCTATAATTGTCTCTTTTCTTTATAATAAAAAGAGACTGCAGTTTGGGTAGCATTTATTAATCCAGAGAGTTTTGTTTGCCAGCTGGTTTGTATTGTAAATTCTCTGTCAAGTTGCACATCCAGCATGCAATGCAAAGCATATACAGATTTGCGGCAACGATTTTAAAAGTTTATTAGTTGCAACCATTAGAGTGATAGATTAGGAGCAAGGAAACGTAACTGGCAGCAAGTTTAGAGAAGGCTCATTACTAGACTGGCTTGCTTCAATTGTTTAATGATTTCTTATGAAAAATGCTATATGAGAAGTTCAATGAATAATGCAACCTCCATTAAGTTATGTAAATGAATGTAACTTCGTGGGTGGGTTAGAAATAAAATATTTAACAAATCTGTTTATATCCAAAGAGTGAGAGCAGGAGAGACAGCACTTAATGAATCTCAGATTTAAATATTTAAAAGGTGACAGGCAAGAGAACTTGGGGACTACAAATTTGTAGGCCTGTTTTAATAGGTTTTTACAGCTGCCTTGCAGTTGCAACATAGGCTGGGTAATATATGCAGTACTTTCTATAATTAGAGTGTTACGTGTTCCTTTATCATCTTTGAGGTTTCGCTTGCTGTTAGTACCCCCAAAGACACACGCAGAACTCGTGCAGTTTGCAAAGCTGGAAGGATCATTTTAGCAGAAGTGACTTATGATGTACTTGTTTGCAGGGTCATTCTGTTCACAAACCCACAATCATTCACGCACTGCTTAATTTCTTTCTCTCTTTTCTTTTTTCTTCCTTCTTCTTTCTTTCTTTTTTTTTTTTCTTTCTCTTTTTCCAATTTATGACCATTTAGAAAAGCCTGAGTCTCCATAGGTTAAGTTTACACTGCCCTACAAGATAACGGCCTCAACATGAGAAAATTATAAACCAGGGACTAAATCAACTATAGACAATATGCTTTCCTTCCATGCCTACAAATACTAGCCTTTTTCTTTTATGCCTCTCCCAGCACAAATCCTTAGATTTGGGCCTCACAGCTTACCCAGAAGGTCAAAGATTATTGGAGGCTGTTTTTGAGCCAAAGGGGGAATAAATTCCAGAGCTGAGGGCCTCTGACAGGATCTCTCTAGAGATAAAACAAAGTAACCAAAAGGCAATGCCATTTGCACTCTTTAAGGTAGGAGGCAGGTCAGTAACTTCTCATGGTGGCCGGGAGCTGCCAAGCTCAATGGCAGCACAGGGACCTCAGGCCTGCACTGAGGTCTCGGTAGAGCTAAGATGGTGGAAGAGGGAGATGTGCACTCACCTGAAGGTGCTCAGGTTGCGCTAGGCCAGCCATGTTCCTGCTGCCTTCAATAAAGTAACTTTTGTCAGAAGTTTGGGAGGGAAAGCACTTCGTTTAGGAGGAAAAAACCCAACCTGTTATTTTCTGCTTTTCAAGTAGAGGCATAGTGCCAACACTGAAGCATTTTGATATACCCGGGTCTCAGAAATACGCTGTTTCTGTGAGTAAAATGTCAGCAGGACAAAAATCTTTCCATTTGAATTTTCAGCGCAGCGATGGTAAGTTTTAGATTTCTTGTCTCAGGGATTTTATTGCCTGAAAGGAGTAGAAAGTTTGTGGTTTGCTTTGCCTTGATTTTGTTTTGTATTTAGGCCCCTCTAACGCAATGGCTCCCGTGCGCTATGGGAAGGAGAGAGGTGTGATAATGCACTGCTAGCTCCAGCCTGGACTGCCCCTGAGAACAGGGTGGTTTTGTTTTCTCTTGTTTGTCAGTCTACATCATGCATCTAGTTATAAAATACCACTCTCCAAAGCTTCCCTTAGAAGTGCGTGGGCCATAGAGTAACCAAAAGCCATCCCTGACCTGGGAATAGACTCTTCTTTCTCACAAGAACCGACAGAGATGGGGTGGAAGTGCAGGGGACAGCGTGAGCACCGTACATGGAGGACGCGGGACCGCTGCTTCAGCATCGCACCGAAGCCCCAGCTGCACAAGGAACAGGTGATTTCCACTCGTGTGTTCCTCCCTCTGTCTTCTCACCCTTCTTGGTGTCATTACCTTAAACACACATTTAATGATGCTGCCGACAGCACTGCTGCAGGCTAGTGCATGTATTATGAATCTCATAGTTAGAGAGGAAAGTTTATTAGTGTTAACAAAAAGATTGCTTGAAGTAACAGCATGTCATGGCCTTTTTGTTCATTATAGGAAATGAGATTGCCCAGATTTGTGACATTTCTAGGAGGGCCTTTCCTGTAAGTGGAGCTGAGAGCGCTAATTATCAGGCAGCATTTCTAACAAAGATTGCAGATTCCAACTATGTGGAAAGACACAAAAAAGTACATTTTGCAAAGACTAGATACATGCTCACAAGGCGGAACTATTTGTGTTTTATGGGATCATCTCTTTTATTTTTCTATTGTTTTGCATAGTGCTTTTTTAAATTAAAAGTTGACATCTGTACATATTATCAAAGTATTTAGAGCAGAGGAGATAGAGCATGCTGATGAAAAAAGACCCGAGACTCCTTAAGCAGTCAAAGGTATTGTTCGTTTGCTTTGGTGGCTCCTTGGTGATTGCACTTTTCACCTTTTATTAACCTGCAAATAGATTAGTCCTCGTAAACTAAAGAGGAGAGACCAGTGCACAACCCACTGCCCCAGAGATAAGGTCACAAAGAGGGGACGTGTCCTGAGCACAACCTCAATAAAGAAGTAGAGGTCTGAAGGCAGTTACAGGAGGCTGCCATTGCACTTTACTAGCACTACTGTGATTTACCGTATCAGTTCAACTGCTGACACCTTTATGTCCCTCCCTCCTATCCCAGCAGGCCACAGAGACACAGCCCATGATAGATGCTGGTGAACTTTTCCTCTGATCACCTTCTGAAGAACTTTCCCATAATCTATTGTTTTCTATCACAGTGGAAAACAAAACAAGGGTTTTTCTGACTTTCAGTTACCAGCTATTTTGCCCTAACTTTAAAGCAATGTACTGAATTTATTACATCAGTGTGAAAGAAGTTTTAAACCCTTGTCTCTTTATCCTACTCCCTGAACTTAACATGGTCCAGAGTAAATCAACATAATTGCTGTTAGACCTACATTGTTGCAGGAATGTTTTATATTCCATGTTGTCAGTTATTTAGAACAGTTAATTGAAATTGCAAACATAAAAAGAGGAAAGCTACAGTTAAGACAGTTAAGAAATTAACTTTTTTTTTTTTTGTGCCTATGGCTACTGTATGAATTGTATAAGGAGCTAACGTTAACTTTAACATAAGACTGAAAGTGTCTGGAATAGCAAAAAGAAAAAAATACTGTTGTGGATTCAAGGCAAGAATTTCCTTTAATTGACCATAATTGACCATATAAAAACACAAGAGCTCATTCCGGACTGAGAGAAGCAGCTGACCTGGCATTCCTCATGCTAATTCCCAAATACCTACCTGGGCCCTACAAAAATGCTGCAGTTGCTTCCGAACGAGTAACGCTGCGTGGAAGGAGCTCAGGGCTGCTCAGATCAGGGTGACAGGGCCCTTGCTCTGCCCTTCCCAGGGCTCGCTGTGCTCTTCAGCTTGTGACAATGTGTTGGTTCATCAGAATATCTGAAGCAACAGAAATTTTGTCCAAACAGAATCTTTCCCTCCAAGACATCCTACTTGGTATTTTGACCACGTGACGGGGTGGTTTTCGGAACAGCTCGAGGAAGGAAAGGCCCCTGTCAAGGCCTTGGGCAAAGTGTAACCTCACGTGTCACCTTCCACAAGTTGTGCAGGCCCCACAGGGCCTTACTCAGCTGGAGACCCTCTCTGACCGTGCCAGACTGCCACGGCGTGTCCCAGCCTTCCCCTGTGGGTGGTGGCAGGGGTGTCATCGCTGCCATGGTCTTGCTGCCGGCACCGCTGCTTCACCACGGACCCTCGGGCTTGAGAGCTTTGCTTTAGCTGAGGCTCCTCTGCAGGGGTTACCCCCGACTCCCGCTTGATCTGAACGTGCCATGGGGGAAAAAGCACGTTTTTCTTAAACAGAAACACATCGTTTACGGTCAGGTGCTGGACCCTCAGCAGGCATGTTTGTCAGCTGGGTGCTCCGAGCATGAGTGTTTGATCAAGGAAGTCCTCCTGTGTGTTGCCTGTATTTCTGACTCAAATTTAGCTTGCAGCTCTTATGAACTGGAGCCCTCATGGTTAATTGGCAGAAATACTTTCAAATAATTTAAAAGATTATATAATGGCTTAACTCAGAATTTCATGTCTAAATTCATTGCCTATTGGAAGCAATGTGAATTGTTGCTCATTTTCAGTTCTGCTACCTGAAGCTATGTAAATGACTTAAATTTTTATCCTCTTTTTCTTTTTTTTCTCTCACTTTCTGTACGGACGCTCCAGATTGCAAGCACTCGCTGACCTTGGTATCTGATGCTCCGCAAGAAGCAAGCTTCTCGGAGGTGCTAATAGTGTTTTCCTTGTGACCAAACATGTGGATGGCGGGTAAGCTTGTTAGTCAGAAATTGAGTGTTACTGATTCATTAAAACAAATCCAAACGGCTGTGGGATGTCTGTAAATACGTTGTAATGAATCACTAGTGACCTCTGAGGGGAAGATAATGTGTCAGAGATTGCCTACAGGTACACCTTCCTGATCGGCATGGAAAATGGTTGTTTCCAGGTTCTTTGAGACGAGCAGGGAAGGTATTTTAAATAAATCTTGTAAGAAACAGGGGGGCTGGCATATGGTGTCATTCACTTATGAGTCACATCCAGCCCAACTCAGCACTGGCTGAAGTTGTTAATATATCATTGTCTTTTAATGGCCTATGAAAATGAACTTTTGATCCCAGTGCTGTTTTAAGTAAACAGATGACCCCATCAAGCGGCACTGTCCCATTTGGGAGCTCAGCAGAGGCTAACACCAGCAGTAAAAGATTTTCTGCCATTTAGAGACACTGCTCGTCAGCAGTGAACTTTGGGAGCAAGGTGAAAGGACATGCACTTTACCACTTTTCATAGGGTTTTTTTTGAAGGTCGAATTCCTTTTGACACTAGATATTTTGGAAATTAAGAACTTTATTAATGAATAAATTCAGGAGATAGCAAAGATTGCCGACTTGGTCTGTACTCTGCAGAATAATTTTTTGTACCAGAGATAGGACACAAATTGAACTATTTTCCATCATGGTCCTAGACACAGGAAGCATATTGTAACATGCTGCACATATGAGATACCATGGGCCATTTTCAATCCGATCTTCATCTTTTTTTTCACGAACAGGAAAATTCACTCTGTCTATAAAACTTTTTTTCAGATTACAGTTATCGTCACTAAACTGAAGGCGTTAGCTGAAAGTCAAGAACTGCCTTATACCATAAAGCTCAGTAACCTTTTTGGCTGGGGAGAAAGGCTGCACAACCTTTCCCCTTCCAGCTATAGTAGCCAAGCTGAACTCCTGAGCACGCGCTGGGCAAGATGCCTTTTCCCTCCCCCTTTCCAGTGGGGCTGCAAACAAAGGTCCTTCGGGCGACTACCCCAGACTCAGGACTTTGAAGGGTCTTTACTCCGCTGGAGATCAAAGGTTTCTCCGTAAAGAGTTTATCACCCAGACAAATACTCTGCAGTTAGCATTTCAAACTGGGTTTACAAGTCAAATAATTTAGCAATTTCTTCTAACCATGTGGCCTTATGCAGAGGCTGCTGGATGCCAGTTATAGCCCGCTTTGACATGGAGTGCAGCAGCCTCTTGCCAAATACAAGCGCCCTTTTCACCAATCTTTGCTACAGAGCAAAGAGGTTTCCACATATTTTGAGTAGGTTCCAGACTTCCCAGGTGGTCCCTGAGTCCCCTTCCTGGGCTCACTGATTCCTTACTTGTCGCTTTGAGCGACTTGTCATCTCCTCACCTCTCTCTACTCCCTTAGAAAACATTTTTCTCCTTCAGAAGCTTGAGATCTACCAAGAAATGTAACTATATGGTGAGCATTATATGTAGTAGTGTTGCTAAAATCTTGTTTTAAACATAGTTTTTAGATTTCACCTACCATTAAGCCTTCTCTATTCAGAAGTGCTGTCAGAATATCCTGGATTTGAGAAGAAGAGATTGCCCATTGTGCTGGTACCTATTGGCTAAACCAGCGCCCCAAATACTCTTGCACCGGGTGCTCTTAGCACCTTGAGTACAGAGCTTTATTTTTATTTTTATTTTTATTTTTATTTTTATTTTTATTTTTATTTTTATTTTTATTTTTATTTTTATTTTTATTTTTATTTTTATTTTTATTTTTATTTTTATTTTTATTTTTATTTTTATTCTTATTCTTATTTATTTATTTTGTGCAAGATCTTTCTCTGTGGGAAGAGGATCTGTGTAAGAAGCATTAGGTATCCTTTCCTTTTACCCTGCAGAGAGAGGCTCTGTCTTCTAACCTAGAGAGGCTCTGTCTTCTAACCTGGGAGGCACAGGACCCAACTTGGCCAGGGATTTCTGAACAGAAACGCTTTGTGATAGCAGAAAGAAATCAGTGAGTCAAATTTTTTATTTTTTAATTTTTTAAGAAAAGGCTGAACATTTACTTTCTATGCAACCAGTCATATGCACAGTACTTGGACAACATTATTAAACATAGTTCAATTGGCTGCTTTTAGCATAAAACTTCAACTGTTTTGTTTTCAATTAAAGTTAGAGACAAGGTAAGGAAAAATGTCAGCATGTTGTGGATAATTTGTGGCTTATATTTTTTTTCCAGGTGAACATTCTGCTTGGTATGTGGCAGTTGGTATAGAGAGCTGTGTGTTCAGGATTATGGGTAACTGAGCCCTGGGTAGAAGAAATATATGTTTATATTAAATAAACGGAATATTTCACCTGTACCTGTATGTATGTGAAAGTTTGACTAAATCTCACTTTCCATTTGGGACAGTTGTCTGTTCGAGGAGTGTTAGGTACAAAATATTTCCTCAGGTTTTACAGGACTGTGGTATCTGCGCATCATCCTCACTGTTTATCAATACTTAACTCATGGGAGGCTTTTTTTTTGACATCAGACCCTTTCTCACGCATACTGTCTCATAGAAACAGTTTGATTTATGGAAAAGTTCAATTCCAAGGCTGACAGATCCTACAAGAGTCATTTATCCAAACACATCACGGAAGTGAGAATCACAGGAGAAGTCTCCAGGAAGGGTGAGGGACGCAGCCTGCTTTGCATTTTTGCATTTTCTGTCGTGAGCAGCTTCTGTGCACTAAGCCCATCCTTACCTTCCTATCTCTCTCCACAGAAATCTCCCAGTACCATTTCAGAACAGGGTTTCTTCCATGCAGAGGGACTATACAGAACATTGATGCCGAGGAGGTAATTGTTACTTCAAATCAATTGAAATTAGTCTCTGGAGGGCTTTTATATCCAGAGTACTTTCAGGGGCAGCAGAGAAAAGTAAGGAAAACTGGCAACTTCTAGATGCCGTAATGAGATCAAAAGCTTTCCTAGTGCTGCTGAAGAATTTTGGTAGCCAATTTTCTCATTTCTGAATCCTTCAGGAATTGGCAGTATTTGGGAGAGGGCAGTAATATCTACAATGTTCACACCATCTAATGTGCTGCACTTAAAGTCACAGATCCCAATGCACTAGGAAGCATATTTGCACACTGCAGTATTGGGAGTAGTAACTGAAACTATGACAAGAAAGAGTGAGGCAAGAGTAGCAATATTGGCTTACTGCAGAAGTGCTCAGATTTCTTAATAGTCTGTCAATATCTCTGTGCCTGAATATGAACATTCTCCACTTCATTATCGCTATCTGGAAAGATGAATTAAGTAAAAGATATTCATAGACCTGAGCACTTCTGAGTGATTTATCAAGCTACTGCTTGATAAATTTAGACAATTTAGACAATTTAGAATAAAAGTTAAATCTGGAAAACAGCTCTATTACAGACCGAATCAATGCAAAATATGAATTCCTTGTTCCCTCATATCCTACTTGGTTTGTTCATTTTATTAAATGTAGTAAATGGAAGTACAATTTTGTATTCATTACATAAATACTCATTTAATGTAAAAGAAACTCCTTGTCTGAAATGGAGTTGTAACAAATCTGAGTTAAAATGGGAGGACTGGGCTGTAAGAAGTCATACATTAAAGACTAATAACTTCCTGGCATATTATCACTGTGTGCCACAAAAAATAAGACCTAAAATATCCATGCTGCTGGAAAAAGATCTTTCTACACTTCACCACATTCTAAGGTATGTTTTCTTTTGGAAGTAATGATTTACTGAACTTTCAATATAACTGGGTCAAGATTTTGTGTAATATATTCCTATCATTACTTTTGCTTTATGAAATGGTCATTGCCAAGTTTACTATCTCCTAAAGCAAATGGTATGGAGAAAGGAGTGATGTTTCTAGATTTTGAGAGAAATAATATTGCTATGTCAACACCTCACCAGTATAATTTTATAAATGTGGTAATTTTTATATCTGAATGAATGCATTTTATGATAAGCAATATATATTATTGTAGTGCTGGACTAGAAGAGACTTTCCTTGACATGGATATTGCAGGTAGCTAATATCTGGTCACATATTGCATTCTGAAAATACATGAGACTTGGTCTTAAAATGAGTTGGGTTTTTTTGTATTCTATCCCCAGTAGAAAGATAATCTAGAATGTCATTTTTCTAAAGATTAAAACCTTTTTCTAAATCAAGAAAAGAGAAATGAAGTTGCGCAGAGCTAGATTGTATCTATTTGTTCTTGTACCAGTTTAGTCTTAAATACATTTTCCACATTCTGCTTAATCATCCGTTTCATTTATTTATAGAGACACATCCTAGCAGTCTTTATTCTGCTTTACAACACAAGCCTTTTCATTCTCTTCTCCAGGATCCTATCACTGCAGCAGGCCTTCTGTTCAGTTTTGAACAAAAATTAATTTAAAATGTGAACAAAGGTGAGCATTATTCCAGATGAGATTTGAGCAACACCTTCTCCAGTTGTATGAATACTTGACTATTTCCACTGGAAAAGCATTGCTTCATATATTCCAGCACTACTTTTGGCTTTTCACAGCCATATCGCATTGGTGACTCGGTCTTTCCATGATCAGGTAATATGTCCTGATCTTTTTTTCCTCTGCTATTTCCAGCTGATGAACCCCTTAGCCTAATTTAAATTCTCATTATTATTTGCTAAATATATACCTGTACTTTATATATCACTTTTCATCTAGCTTTCATTACTATAGCCTTTGAGACCATCTCCTTCTTCATATGTCATTTGGATCATCCTCTTTTTACAATACCTCTTCAACTTGTTGTATCCCAAATTGGTCTTTGAAAAATTTCAGCAGTGAGTTACCTTCAACCAAATATTCCTTCCTTCAGCACCCGCCCTCTAGCAAAATTCTCATCTGACTTAGAAATCTCTTATTTCCTGTCTTCTCTCCTGAACTAATAAGCACTTGTGAAGCAAAGCATCAAATGCCCCACTTGCAGTAGTAGAAATGCTCCCTTCCTGCACTCCCCAAAATACAGTATTTCCCAAAGAAAAGCTTCATAAAATGTCTCACACACTCTGATTTACTATGAATCCTCCCTAGTAGAGTTGAAGATTATGTGTTAATTTCATACTGTCTCATACAAAATAATCTTTAGCTTTTCAGGAAAAAAGATAAATTACACAAGAATTGAAATGATCACAGAACAAGTAAGGTAGGTAGAGATTGTTCTCCGTTAAAGACATTCATGTACATTCAATTTTATCAATATTTTCAAGTATGGTATCTGATCCCAGGGCTCCTGCTGGGGCAAAGACATCACTGAAGTTATGATCTGGTGAAATATGTAAATGTATAAATTTATGTAAATATATAAATTTCAAATATTGATGATAGTATTGTTGGCAGGTGTGGCCTTGTGATGCATGAGCAAACTATTCAATAGCCAATTCCTTCCATAACAGAGGAGATAAAATGCAGTAACAAGTGATTTTTGGGAGGAAATGCTTGTCTGACTTCCCTGTTTGTTAGTTTGTCCATATAGAATTAAAATGATGAAATCTTTTCAAAGCTGATGGGAAAAAAACCAAAACAAAACATGATAACAGTTTGTGCAAAATATCAACTTTATTTATTGAATGCTTGAATCATTCACCAGTTCCTGGTGTAGCTGATATGTCTCAAAGGTTCAACAAAAAACATAATATTTTACTAACCATATGGTAATGCATAAATACCCTCCTTTCCATATTGTTTCATGATATTATGTGCTTATGAAATACAGATATGGGTGAAGCATAATAAAATAGAGAAAGGGAAAAAGATAAATTTTCCTTTTTTCTGCTATGAACAACTTCAGGTAGATAAAACTACCTAACCAAATCTATTTCTATACTATTGAAAAACAAAAGTTTCCACATTTGGCTACTCTTCTAATGTATCTTCTGTAATCCATGACTGTTTTAATAGTAGAAAATGCCTTTAATTCCTCAGATACAGCCTTGTGATACTTGTACCTATACATTTATTATCAATGTTTTATGATTAATAATGTCCTGGAAAAAATGTTAAGCATTTTAATATTACTCATATTTGGTCAGATGAAAAATATTTCTGGTAAGGCATCAAAATCTTAGATTTACAAAATGGAAAGAAGCCATGAAAAATAGTTCCCCCCCACCTTCCAACAAAAAATATCTCTATAAGTTCTGAAATCCATCTAAAAATAATAAGGAGGTAAATATTTCTGCAGATGACTTCAGCCTTACACACCTGGTTTTGAAACACAGAACCACCTGTGCAGCATTAAACACAAGAGGAAGGAAATACAGCGTTCGAGGTAGAAAGAGCAAGGCGAGGCAATGTGATGTATCCCTTAGGTCAAATGAGAGGCCGTTTGTAAATGACCCTTCGGAGGCAGACATATGACTTCCCAAGATCGGAGCGTTCTACAAAGGGATGCATAAATAGCAGTTGTTCACAGCAAGGGTTATACTATATGGCTATTAGGATGAATAGAAGAAACTTGCTTCTCGCCAATGACAGGAAATAAGGTCAAGTAAAGATAACAGGTCTTTGAATTAGAGGTCTTCAAAATATTAGTCTTATGCCTGTAGAATGGCGTTGAATGAGTGGTTCTCTTTAAAAGGGCCTATTTCTAAAACTCAGAGACATCTGAGACATCTGAAACCAAGGATATGAAATAGCGATCAGCAAGTTTTATACCTGCTTTACCCAGGTTTGCTTACTCCAGAAGGCAGTACAATTACTAGCAACTAGCATAGCCACTCTCAATGAAAATAACTACCAAATGCAATCGAGGGCTTTGAAGCATATTTTAGATGGTTTTGTTGAATCTGGTTTTTCTCCCTAAAAAGAAGGGAAAAAAAATCACGAGGTATGTCAAAGATGCACTGCTAAACATATGCTTGAGAAACTAATGTATTTCTATTAAAAAAGTGTGGCTTACCATTAATCCTTGACACTGTATTCCTGTGAGTGGGTATATTTCTCTTTGTGATGCTCATATGCGTACATACACACAAACATATATACATAAACATATATATACACAGACACAAATACAATATTAATATAATATAATGTTAAGCAATTATAATAATATAGTATAATGTTAAGCAATTATAATGCTTAATCCATTTGCAAAGTGATTTAAAGGTCTCAGCTGTCTCCTTTGGCATTTGATAATGGAAAAATAGCTTTTCCTTGTTTATGTTGTTTAATGTGCCTCACGTGTCTCTGAAGAGTTATTACAATTTTTTAGAATGCAAGAGTTTAAAATAGGTAAGCTTATACATACTTGTTCCATAACAGGGTGAATTCAAAATGAAATTGTACACTCCCTTTTCATATATATTTCAGTTCTGTGATCTTCTTGCTTTGTCTGATTGTAATGACTCTTAAAATCTTGTTGTTTGTTGTCATCTTCTACTTTAATGGAACTGTCAGCCACAGCGAAGATACATGCAAAACAAGAAAATAAAGCATGAATTGTTTTTGTAGCCTCCCTAGCCTATCAGATTCGCTTAATTTTGTGCAAGTATTTTCTAGTCAAAAATTGAAATTAAAAACAAAGTGCAAAATTATTTTTTTACAGCTCATAAACAACTGCAGCCCAGCTGTTGTGTCCCCATTGTGTATATATTTTTATAATACCTACTTAAAATTGGTACTATCGTAATAATTTCTGACTAGTCAATGATTGTGTGTAGCATGAGCAGAGATACTACATATTTTAAGTGTGTTTGCATTTCAAATCAAGTGCATAAGGAACAATGGATAAGGTCTTTTTTTGAAAGAAAATATAAAGCTTTTTCTTGCATTTATCAAGAAAGGGTCAAAAACTCTTCATGGCCATTAACATGTGTTAGGTGCTCCAGAAAATAATAATAATAATAATTTAAAAAAAAATTAAACATCCTTTCACATTATCCCTCAATTATAGGCAATTTCCTTGGTGTGAGAGTTTCATACCTTTCATAGGGATGTCAAAATGACCCATCCAAATAGTTCTGATGCAAGACAAGGGAAGAAAAAGGTTTGCACATTTGTGCTCCTTTTGTAATGCTGTGGCTCAAGCTTTAAAAGAACAAAAAAGTGTATTTCCACTTGGGGTTTTGTATTTAAGTGAAAATTCTTTCTCCTTTTGTATTTTATGCATTATTCGGGAATAAAATGCCAATGATGTTAACTTGATAGATAAATATTGTGATTATATAGGCAAAATATTTGTTTCTAGTGAAAGTATGCAGGTAGAAGAGATCTGAAATATTAAAATGTATTAATTAAAAACAAACAAAAATAGATACATCTCATATGACAGAGCCTTCAGATTAGACTAGTTCTCTAATCTATTATCAGATTTATAATAATGATCAAATACTAGATATAATCGTATTCCAATTTGAAAGATGGCTGCTTTGAAATCATGATCAGAAGAGGTTATTTACGATACATCTCTGGAGAGGAAAAAGCAGCCCTTATCAAATAAAATATAAAACATTTGATTAATATTAAATTAAAATCTGGTTTGGATAAATATAACACTTGTTAAGTGCTCTATAGTAGTTTCATGGTAATCTGGGCATGCTTAGGTAGGAAGCTACCTGTATCTGGAATGTTTCAAAGTTCAGGAGCATTTATCTCTGAAGTTTTAAGTCATCTATTCACTCAACAACTGTTAAACAGTCAAGTTATATGAGGATATGGGCAAGGGTCAGTATTCAGTTTTCCCTGAGACACATGCATCCTAGCATGCAGTAGCGATATTGCTTCTGTCTGTACTATTCCTGCACTGGGAAGCCTTTCCTTAATCCCATTTCTTTACAAAAGCCTACAGCTCTCCAATTTATTTTGGCCTTTTCAAGAAAATTCAATGGAGGAAAGAAAAGCTCTCCTTTCCAATTCCACTTCTGTCTTTTTCTTCCAAATTGGAAATTTAGGTTTAACAGTCTTCATGTTGTTTAGAATAGTGCTAAAAATAATGATTTTTATTTCTCTTTTTTTTTTCTTTTTTGGCAAATCTAATCTAATTTCTAATTTTGCTGATTTTGAATAAAGATTTTTGTGAGGTTTCTTTTAAACAGTGGGCAGTGTAAAATTATCTTGACAATATATGTCAATACTTCATATTTTAATATATGTGGAAAGACTCTCAGGTCGATCTTTTCTTTTACTCTACATTAACTTTACTAGTCGTTTAATTCTACCATATATTCTATGACGCACCTAAAGTAAATGTGTGAGTGGTGTTTGGTTTTCGTTTTTCCTTGGGTCTTTAACTTTTATTAATAACATTTAGGAACTGGTGCAATGTTTCCCTGCATGTGTCCTTTTGAATTATTTCTTTATTCATCAATACATTTTACTCAAAGTTCATTGATCTTGTTAACTCTTTTTACACAGTTCATTCTGGTCTCAAAGGATGGTATTTTCCAGGGATTTTTTGCTAACTGTCTGAAGTTAAATATTTTTATAGGCCCATGAAATGTTTTCAGCTCCGCCATATTTGCCATGTGTAGCTAGGGAGGACATATTAATTCATTGAACCTGGCTGGGTTTCTGTGCCATGACTACATGGAGCTCAATCATGTCCTGCAATTTCCACTCCCACGCTATGAAACAAGATCTGCCCTTTGTGTGGTCGTTATGACTGTGACTTCTGAGTATTACAGTCTCCTTAATGCATTGTGTTTAGGAGCAAAGTGTGGCTATTCCGACCTCATAGGTAGTTCATGAAGTTTCAGTTTCTGACTTACAAACTGTTCTGGTGAACCACATGCTTCAACACAGGTTGTCAGCTCCTCAACTCAAGTCTTAGCTACTGGGCTTTCAGTAATGCTTCTATATTTTGTGTAAGGTTTCTATGTCAGCTTTATAAAAGAAGCCTCTTTAGTTCTCCATAGTCTTAAATGGTAGAGTTGGTAAAATGCTTGTAATTTTGTTGCACAGAGTTAAGAAATTGAGACCTTCTGTTTTGTTCTATTTTCTATCTACAGAAGTAAGATTTATTTTCTTGCCTTATATTTCAGGGCTTTCCCTATTGTAGCAACAATCAAAGCCATGAGTACTGCATCTTGCCTGCTGAGTGTTTCTGACAAGTACCCTGTGAGGGGCACATATTTTGGTAATGATACTTCCAGCTGCCATTAAATAAATCATAACGCTGTCTTAAAAACATTGACAAAATAGTACCAGATTCCATACTGAAAGCGGGTCAATCTTTCATGTGAATTCTTTTACAGAAATCCCTGGGCACCTGTTATAAATGTTACTCTTCTGTTTTAATTAAAAGATATCCATAAATATATTTATTAAATACCTAAGCACACATGGTCATGTCTTTTTATCTCTCTCTCTTTTTTTTTCCATAGAGCATAAAATCATCTGCCAAGCATTGTAATCTGTGCAAGTTTTGCAGCTTGAGAGTCAGGTTGAAATAGGGAATTGGACATATGGAAAAAATGGACGTACGACCCTCCAACTATGTATGTATAGCCCATACCTACAATGCTGAATGCAAATGCAGATATTTTTGTTTTGTTTTCGAGCTGTCTTCTAAAAAACAAAATGTAGTTCTGGAGTAATTTCCTGGTGTAGATTCATCATCTTGTAGCAGAGACGTGTTATATCTCCTGGTAAAGGGTATTACATATGTTTTAGTAATAGATTAAACTTCAGGTACATGTGGGGATAGGATTTTTCAATAGCTCCACTTCGCTTCCATTTTTTCTATGCCTAGATGTACCCACTTGAAATTGAAATCCTAAATTTTGAAGGAAATTTGTTCTTTGCTTTCTTGTTCTCTGAATGATGGGTAGACTTACCAATTAGGCTTTTTCTATAAGTTTTGCTAGTCTTTATTTTGTTTCATTGATATAACCTGTCTTCTGTTTTCTCTAAGGCAAACAGTGTAATTACAAAAATCACTATCATAGAGCATTCAGATTCTTTGGTAACCCTTTATTTTCCTTTTTTTTTTTTTTTTTTTCCCCGCTGGGGAACGTACTTGGCAATCCAGTCTGTTTTAGAAACACAGCTCTTTGGGACAATCTTTCCCTTTATATTTGTAAGCATTGGAGACTACAGTGTTTTCAACACAGGTTTTCATGCAGACTGTCTTCTGTTCTTGCTCTGTGCTCTCCTTCATGTTGTTTTAGTTAAATAGCATAACAACAATACAGTAATGACAATCGTCTTCAAAAGATGAAATGAATGAGAATTTTAGAGCATCCAGACTGTAAAAACTATCAAATTTGGTGTGTGTATGCCAAAGTTTTTAAAAGTACAATTCAATACAGGTCTACTCAAGAGGAAAAAGAAAAAAACCAGGAAGCTGGAAGCCAAACAAAGCATATTTTAGGTAAGCCATTAGCTGTTCTGTGCAGTGGCAGAAGGTAGAAAGTGTGTTCAAATGCAGCCAGGTCTGCTAACATTAAATTACCATTTTCAGTGCATAAGGTTACTGTCAAACAGACTTCATGCTGACAGTCTGTTTGATATGAGAGCTATTAAGAGATGGAAAATAAAGTGAAATAGAAATTTCCTAAAGAAACATTTCATAACCATTGAACATTGACCTCTTCTGAAGGTTGTTGGTTGACTAAATTGTTCAGAAAATGTGTCTATCAGGAGCTCCTCAGAAGGGCAGTAGATTGAGATAACATAATCTGGTGGAAGTTAGTATGTACTTCAAGACATTTTGATATCAGTCATCAGTTGGCAGAGTGCTAGTAGGAAATCTTTGAGTGATATAATACCATGTGTGTAAACAAGTGAGAAATACCACTAGGAACCTTGCATCAGAAGGGATGTATCATACAGCTATTAACTTAAGCTCAATAAAGAACATTGCCAAATCAGGAGGACGTGTGTGCTTTATGTTGAGCTTGCTATATTTATTGCCTAACGCCTTGGAGAAATGGTTAAGGAAATGTTTATGTAAAGAGAATCTCTGAGATTTTGCCAAGGTCAATGTTAACTTGGGTTATAGACCATTCCAATGGCCATGGGGCTAGAAAGCCTGCCCAAGGGCATAGGAAGTGTGTTGACTAGTTTGGAGTGGCTTAATATAATGACGGATGCAATGTAAACACTGGATACTAGAAAGTTATGAGGCATTTTAGATTAAAAATCCAAATGGAACTTACTCGTTTTTCTCTTATTTAAATTTCTGCAATGGAATTACTTTTTTTTTGGACCTTATGCTTAAAACCTTATGCTTTAACCATTTTTTTTTGTTAATATTGCATAGAGATACATCCATATTTTAGAGGCATATTCTGTTAATTAGTGTGTCTTCTACTAAAATCCTCAAAATCCATCACTTTATTTGTGAGCTCATTTAAAAATCATTAACAGGAGCATACATATATTGATGGTGAAATATAAAATTAATCAAGAGTTAAAATGGATAAACCACAAAGACTAAAACTGCTCCATGCAATAAATAAAATGGGGGAGTAAAAACTGTCTAGGGTATTGTCATATACAAAACATCTCATCTGCTTTCTGGCATTAACCCAGCTGAGACCTAGCTACCATGTAAAAAACAGATTAAACTAACATCCATCAAGGTGAAAGATAATTATTGCTTGTGTCAGACAACACCTGTTTTTGCAGCATTCCTCAACTCAGTTAAACTAGAGACATGCTGAAACTTTCCACTGAATTTTACATTTGACAGTTGCCTGAGGCAGATGTGTCTGTGAAATACCTTTACCCTCTTCCTTTGTTTACATTTTGGGTAGATTTAAAATGTTAAAATACTAAACATAAAAATTTAAAGTTAAGCCAAAAATCCGGCAGCAAAATATGTAAAGCAAATGACAGACATTTGTTGAAAAAAATGTTACAGTAGTTGGTAAGTTGTGAAATCTGGGTGCAGATCAGTTGAAAGCATTTATTTAAGAGTGAATTCTGCTTACTTTACTGAAGTGAGTAATCTCACTTACTTCACTGGAGGTTCATAAGAGTGCAAGTAGTAGGCCCTAGATAATGCCATAATGCATCTTTGCTATCTTTACTGGCATTGCATTGGCAGATGCTCATCCTTCTATGTAATCTGTATTACTGGCACAACACTTCACAATGAGGTCTTGCTTCACTCGACTCAGACAGCTTAGACCACATGCATCAAAGTGCATTGTGTTATGTGAAAAGGAATGATACAAACATATGCTTTTGTAAGTCACCTCACATTAGGATTTGGAGTCTTTTGTGTTTTGTTTTGCCTTTGCATTTTTGTGAAATGTAGGATGAAGTTGATTTTGTAACTGTAAGATCACCTGTGGTCTTTTGAAATAGACCTCCTTTGAAATAGAACTGATCCTTGCTGTAAATAGAGAACTCTAGGTCATCAGCTACTTTGCAAGGTACAATCTAACTTGAACAGGTTAAGAACTGAAAGGTCCTATCCAGAGTTCACTTGCATCAAAAGGATCTTCTAATTTGTTTAAGTGGGCTTTGGGCCATACCTGGTAGAAAACTGAGTGGATGATTATGCAAAACAGTAGCTCTTAAATGAGTTTGACCAGAGGGGATGTTACTTTGGAGGACAGGATAAAGTGAGGGATTTGGTAGAATACAAACTGCATCCTGAGCTGAGAAGGAAGGGAATGGAGAGATAATAATAATAGAGCACCAATGGTGCAAATAATAGAGCACCAACCATTAAAAGCCATTAAGAGCAGGGCTGCCTGCACAACACAAACTGTGTTCAAAAGGTAAAGGAAGCTCCTCTGCAAAAATGTGCTTCCCAGGAGAGAGAACCAGAGGTATACATACAACCAAATGAGCTGAGGTCACAAATGTGATGTTTATTGCGGCAATAGATTCAGAGACAGCACAGCATGCCTCATTGCAGAAAGAGGCAGCAGTTAACAGTGATTGGGACTAGCTGTTTTAATGACTCAGTACTTCTAAACACTGCACACAGATTCGAAAACAAACATGATCAGATGAGGAGATGCCAGAAAGCTAAACTGCATAAGCCAAAGGCCTTAAAGAAAAAGGCACTGCCATAAACCAGTTGCACTATGGTGCGTAAAAGACATGAGCTCATCTTCTGGGAAATTTCTGCCGAGTGATCAGGCTGAGGAAATGAAGTGCAGTATTAGCTACTGACCTAGGAAGAACAGCTGGTGACACAGTAAGCAAGCACAGGCATTTTATAAAAGGGAGGCATCACAAAAATCATGACCTTAAAGAAGATGACAAAATGGCTAAGATATGTACATTTCATAATGCCTTTGTACCACCAAATGAATTTCCACCAGCTCCACATCAGTGTATGGACAGAGGTCCAAGTCTAACCTCATAGTACAGTAACCAGCAGCAGGAGTTATGGAGTATGCAAAGAGTAAGAGAATCTGTGTGGAAAGTGTTTTGGAGATGATGCATCAATAGAGGATGAGGTCAGTGGAGAAAGCTGTCAATTATTTGAGCTGGAAATCTACATTGCTGAGAGCTGTATTAACAATACAGCTGGTAGTGGTTATATAAAAGCAGTACAGGAAATACCAGAAACAGAAGACAAAAAATGTCCTTTGTCTAACAGGTATGAAAAATTTATTTGTAGTTACAGTGATAACTGCAGAAGATCTTAGTGTATCTCTCTATAGCTCTTTTAATGCACTGATTCTGTGCTTCTGCATAATGCACTTAGAGCATAGGTCAGATACATTAAATCTAGCTAAATAAAAGATGTAATTGCCAATTAGAGAAATGCAGTGAGATCCATGGGAGGAGCCAAGTATATTCCAAACAATATTTTTCTGAGTTTTGTTTTCAAACAAATGCTGAGTACAGACCTAACACGCATTCAGTCAAATCCCAGGCATAAAAAGCAGTTATAGTTATGAAACAGAACAACCTTTGCCCTGGCTGGAGTTTATATTGCAGAAGTATTTGAGTGCCAAGTCTGTATTTCTAGATGTGTTAACAGTTGGGCATCTTGTATTACCTGAAGTGGCTGAAAACTTGTAGAGAAAAACTCAATGCACAGAGCAAAAAGAAAATGCAATAAACTGACAAAGAGGAGATGGGCACAGCTAGAGTAGGAATGAAGGAACTGGTCCACAAACCATGTGGACCAGCAGAATCTAATGAAATGACAGCTAGGGAACCAAAAATGTTTTAAATGGTTTAGAAACAGTTCACCCATTTATCTGCATGGCATCATACAGTAGAATTGACACCAGTGTTGAATGTGGCATTGTAGTTATATCTTATGGACTCCCCCTATTCAATAACCTTCAGATTGAAGTTTCTCCAGATACCTATACACTTAAAATATTTTTATAGAACGCTCATCCTCCCATATATCAATTTCTATCTGCTCTGCACAAATTCATTTTTTTTCCTGATAACTCTCATTCTGGAAAAGAGCTACAAAAATAATTTCTCTGACTGTTACTTCACTCATTTCTCTCTCTCTCTCTGAATTCTTCTCTTCATTGTGTAATCAGAATGAATGATTTATCTTTAAAGCAATTCTTTTCTTATCTGAACTCCTCATTCAGAAGCTATAGGTTGATAATTTCTAGCCTGTTAGTGAACCAGGTTTATTTCCCACTTACTACATTTTCAAACCAGCACCACAATTCTTTCATCCATATATTTGGCAGAAGCTCCAGTAAGAATTTCTTGGACAGAGCTGTAATCTATTTTACTTCATTGCCCTTTGATTATACAGGTACAGAAAAAAAGACGGGGAGGAGAATCCTTTATTGTCTGCTCCTCAAGCCAATGAGTCTCTGATGATCTGTTGTAAAGCCAGGTAATCTGTTCTCATTTTATAGGAAGCTCTTTGAGGCAGGACACTGGGTATTTTTCTGCTCTGTTTCGTGCAGCTTTGCTAGGAGCTGCAGTAATGCCAACAGAAGTGTCCAAAATCATGTCTCCTAGAGGCTGGAGCTATTTGCCAGTGCCTTGTAGCTTGCAGAACAAAAAAGAACAGCCAATAAATAGCAGTGTTGAATTTTAACTGATCTAATGGCTGTCTTAAATTGGCATGTAGACCTAACCTTCCTTCAGCAACAAGCAGGGAGATCCCATATGATTAGAGAGATCATACTCAAATACAAACTTTTAAAGTTTGCTGCATGGTTCCAAACACCATACTTTGACCATTTGTGCTTTGATTGTTTGATTTACACTCATTTAAGAGTAAGGAAAATGGGCCCCAACCAATGCCAGTGGCACTGCTTGCTTCAGAGTTTTCTCCCTCCTAATCTCTTAAAGATGCATGCATCAACACAGCAGTCTAACAAGCCATTTTGGAGTTGATTTGATTGATGCGCCTGTAATAGGTTGCCAGTACAAGTCCTACAACAAATTAGAAAGAAATGGGAGAGCAGGGGCACACATGGGGTCTACAGAGCAAGGGTCAACTTCCTAAGTCTCACAGAGGATTCAGTGTTTCAGTTGCGGCCCTGTTTTGATATACTGTTCTGAACTTCCCAGAAGAAAGACAAGAGGATCTGGAGGATTAAACACATTGGTCATCCACACCTGTCACTGTGAAGGTAACTGCTGCCTTAGGGGGCCTGGCAACAAAGGCTTTCCTAGCCATTCTCTCTCCAGATGCCAGAGTTAACTTTCTCCCTGGATCAGAGAATGGGTGCCAGTTAGTCCTTCTTCAATTTAGCTGAATCCCATCCCACAGCTTTTTGCCAGAGGAGCTGGAAGCAGCAAAATCTCTCCCATGGGGAAGGGGCTAAACAAATTTCTCCTCCCTGCATTGCAGAAGGCTTGAATTGAAGGTATCATCGCGCAACCCTTGGCACAGTAGCCAGTGCCTTGCTGTAAACCAATGCTAAAGTTATGGCTATCTGCTGCACAGCTGTAAGTTCCATATTGCAACTTGAATCCTGGCATAGTTGAGTTTGGGTGTTGGGTGCTTGGATGTTGGTATCTCTACTGTAGGTATTTCAAAAATATGTACAGTAACATGAAGGGACTGGAGAAATTTCCCTTTATCCCTTGAAAGGTTGAGAAGGTTGATTTTTACAGCGTCGAGGCAGTGCAGTTAGACATTTCACAGAATATATATAGAACCAGGCAAGAAATCATTCAACTATTTATTCAGATCTCTGGTAAAAATCTCTGGTTCTAATCCAGCTGCAACTGGATTAGAACGGTTACCTTGTCTAGAAACATAACTGGACTGCTGGGGTTATTCTGATGGCTTTTCAGTGGTGCACCCAAACCAGAAACCACGATTTCTTTTCCAGTTAAGAGTCGGGGCCGAACTGCTGCTTGCTAGTGTGTTCAGCACTATCTGGTGTGAAATATGAAATGGGTGGGGGCTACAGGCTGGGCTGGTTAAAACAGAGGGCTGCGCTCCAATTCCAGGCACAATAATCTTTCCAAAGATGCGCCTAATACGGCATGTGCCACAATGCAGCTGATCACCTGCTTTTTGGAAAGGCATTTTTAGGAAGCCCAAGTGCAGCCATCAGGGATGCAACCGTTTTGGGGGAGTCGGGAAAAACGTAGGAGAGCAGCCGTTGGAGGGGGCACGAGGGGAGAGCTGCGGCCGTTGGGGGCGCGGCCGTTGGAAGCGGCACGAGGGGAGAGCTGCGGCCGTTGGAAGCGGCACGAGGGGGAGAGCTGCGGCCGTTGGGGGCGCGGCCGTTGGAAGCGGCACGAGGGGAGAGCTGCGGCCGTTGGAAGCGGCACGAGGGGGAGAGCTGCGGCCGTTGGGGGCGCGGCCGTTGGAAGCGGCACGAGGGGAGAGCTGCGGCCGTTGGGGGCGCGGCCGTTGGAGGGGGCGCGAGGGGAGAGCTGCGGCCGTTGGAAGCGGCACGAGGGGAGAGCTGCGGCCGTTGGGGGCGCGGCTGTTGGAGGGGGCGCGAGAAGGGTGCGGCCGTTAGAGGGGGCCGGGGCGGAGGAGACCGAGAGCACGTGGCGGGCGAGCGCTGCGCACGTGCGCGTGGCTGCGCGGCCGTTGGCGGAGCTCCCTGTAGCTCCTGCCACTGATTCCCCGACAGCGTTGTTGTCCCTCTGCGCGGATGGCCCTTGGGAGGACTCTGCGCTTTTCCATGCTTGGGATCGGTGGCTCTGGTGCCGTCGCTGGCAGACTGGGCTCTGCCTTTCTCCATGCGAGAGCTCCGCGGTTTCAGCCTCTCAAGTAAGTGATATAGGAAGACACCACAGCTGTTAATTGCGGGTACTTGTCTAGCTTCCACTTGTCTAGCTGTTTGATTTCCGTTTGAAATTGAGTCTACAGTCGGCTTTGGGTGGCAAATTGAGGTCTTGTTTATCATTATTTGCATGTGTATAACCTGTTAATTGCATGATCAGGAACGGAGAAAGAGCCCTAGGGAGCGGCCCCAGAAGGCAAAGCTGGCTTAATTTACTGTGAAGCAGCCTCTCCTGGGTCACACATGCTAATGTCTTGCCTGAGCACATCCAAGTAGCAAAGAGCGCTTCAGACATCCCAGTGCAAACTTGGAAGGGCCAAAGCGGCTCAGAGAGCACCCAGGGAATGCCTGGTTAGGTGCGCACCCCCTGCCTGCCTGGCTGGCTGTCCGTGCAGGGCTGGCCCAGGTGCTGGGACCTGCAGGGCAGCGCCCGTCCCTGGCGGTCCAGCCCTCGGGAGCTGCTCTTTCTACAAAGTGAGGAGGCAGATATGTTCTTTGCCCCGTTCTTGCAGATGTCTTGGATGAGTAGAAAGAAAACAGAGATCTCAGAAATACAACCAGCCTGCAAATTAGGCGGGAGAGTTAAAAATGCAGTAGTATAGATAGAGTTTGGTATTAAATGGTAAACTTGGAGGTTTAGGTGGAAATACAAATTTGTAGTACCAAATATTTTTAAATTACTTTAGGAATTTTATAGTATTCATGTGTATTGCTGACATATTTCAGCTAAATAAAATCATATAAGTAATATTACTGTTGCATTGGATAAGTGATCATGAATGTCATAGTGATTCTTACAGCTGTTCCCTGTGAACAACCACTGAGTTGCTTTTTTAACCTATTTGGAGGGAGAGAAATAGTGATTGACTTGGTTCGTATGGAGTGGTGAAATATAGATTCTTGTGCAGTATGTTTAATTTCACAGGGGACTTAGATGGGACTGAACAGTTGTAGGGCTTTACCACTAATCTGCTGATACTTTTAGACTCACTTAAACTCTCTATAGTATGTTACAATGTTTTTAATGTGGTCAGAGATCTTTGTTGTTTGTACCTGATAGTGAGTTACAAAACTGATCATGAACTTGAAGTAGAGGGCATCTTGCAGGCTTTTGAAAGCAGTTTTAAAAGCCTCAAAATGTTTTGCAAGTTATGGAGTTTGGCAGATCGAAAAGCATCAACTAGGAAGGCTGCAGAGTTTTGAGTAACTATAAGAACCATAGATTTAGTATAGCATGCAGAGGTGAGCAGTCATGTACAAGCAGGCTGAGTCTTTGGGATAGTGAGGAGCACTAGCTTAAGAACCTAAAAAGTAGTTTTTTTCCCTTTTTTTAAAAAAAAGAAATTCCCCCCCGCCATATATGTCAGGAATGCAGGTGAAAAAACATTTCCTTTTGGGGAAAAAATTATTTCAACTCTTCCATAATAAAGGGAATCCAGCCTGAGCGTAAAAAATGAAATTGTAGTGCAGGAAGTCAAGTGAATTCATGTGTGTGCCTTTTTTTTTTTTTTAAACTACCTTTATCTGTGAACTCCCAGCCCTGGAGCCTATTTGAAATAAGATAGGAAACTTCAGTCTTGTCACAAATGCAGCTACAACTTGTCCTGGGGAAGCCTTTGTAATGGGGTCAGGTAAAGTTCAATGAACTACCAAACCAGCACTATTTCAGAAATGCTAAGGTGCTCTTTCCACTGATCTCTTCACTCTCTCTGCCTGTTACCAAACTGGTAGTTTTTACAACATCAATAAAGAACTTTCCTACCCAATTGCCCCAGACAAAGGCCTGAAAGCTAGGTTTAAACTATGAAAACTTTGTGTTAGGTTCATTTAGATTGTTTTGCTGTGTCAAATACTCCCTTGAGTTCAAAAGTTCAGATGAACCATGAACTTTGTCATTTCACAGCAGGCAGTTCTACAAATATAAGCCAAAAGTGGAAAAAACCACGCAACCCCAAAACATGCTATGTTTAAGGTACATTTGTTGTTCTATGTGGAATATACTTGGAGTTTGGAGTTTGCAGAATTCTGATTGACTTAGAGAAGCTTTTAACTAGAAAAAGATGGAAAAAGCCCCAAAGACAATTAAGCCAAATAATTCCTTGATCCTTGACCTTTTAGGCTTTCAAACCAACACATATTCAGTGACTAATCATTACTGCACAAACTAAACTCAGCTAATCTTCTTAATAAATTGTGAAGTCTTGTATGTCTCATGGTTTCAGTGATGGCTTTTCTCCCTGTCTGGAACATTGCAGAATATCAAAACAAATGGGTCATGGCTTTGTGTATTTGTTTAAAGTTTGAATCCATGTCCTCTTGTGATACAGTCCTGAGCAGGTTTTACAAGCCTGTGTGAAGCATAAGCATGTTAGGAACAAAAATCAGTCAAAGCAATTTTCACCAACTTACTAGATAATAAAAACATTCGGGCACAAACAGTTTGTGCAAAGCTATCTTTTAAGTGTGAACCTTACCAGAATGAAGAGCCTGTAGCAAACTCAGCTTTTCTGTGAAAAAGAATTCCTTATGCTCCTCTGCCCTTCCTCCTAGGAGTTCTGGACTATCAGGAGTAAGCATTTCCTTGGACTATAATTTGGAATCAGAAACAACAACTGTTCTGAGTCTGTTGATGCAAACTCTTAAAAAATCCCTATTCAGGGCTTTCCAAAATTGCTGCATCTGTTGGAATAAGCAAACAAAGCAAAACCTGTGACATTATTTGAAGTGTGATTTTGTTTCTTTTTGATTTTTTGCTCTGGGAAAATTTTGAATTTTTGGACTTCATACTGTGTAAGAATTGTGATTCTCTTTTAAGGGTTTATCATATAATTACAGTGCTCTAGGAATTTATGATTTAAGAAAAACAAATAATAATAGATTTCAGTGTAAACTTATAGATTTGGTATTTTTCTGTATGAGGCATGTGCCCTTTGCATAAGGAATATTTCTACTCTTTGAAGTAATTCAGCACTGCATTACTCCGCAAAGAAAAGACAAAAACATAGGTAAGAAATTAGCGGTCATGTCCTTTGTGAATAACTGAGCTGAGGGTGAGAGAATGCCAAAGTAGGTGGACATCTGCAATAGATTAAAATTTGTAGTGCTGAGCTTGCAATAGTAATTGAGCTTGTGGTGTGAGTTGTGATTTTATTAGAATCATTATTTATGCTACCTCCCTCCTCCCTCTTTTGAAAGCTTTTATCCACTAAGTGGGAAAAAATACTGAGCCTAAAGAGAGAACCAGGTGACTTGCCTTAATAGTTATGAATGTCCTTTAGCTTGGGAGCAGATCTACTGTATCAGGCAGAAGTGCTATGATATCTCAACCAACTGCACCTATTCCAGAATGTGGTAATACTAAACACATAGGGCTAGGTCTGCTGTGGCCAACATGAGCTTTCTTTTTGCCTTATAGCCAGGGAAGCAAAATACAGTTTTCAAAATACAAACCCTATGTTTCAGGGACAGTAGCTTAGCAGTGCTCTCGGAAAGTAGCATGTTAGGGGTCTGCAGGAGGAGCTGCAGACTTCTCTAATGCTTTGGTTATAAACTCATTTTTTTACATATGCACATTTGCCTTTCTTCAGTCTTTGCTGGGAGGTAAAAATGAAGAGCAATACAAAAAGGAGCAAGAGTTCTAGATGTAGGTAAGGATGCTGTCTTCTCCTGCCCTGTCTTCCAGCACTTCTGCGGATGGGTTTGTGGCAGGAGAACCTTTCGAGAGGAAGGCCGTAGCCTACATCATCATGAATAGTCTGGGCAGTTGTGAGTGAGTTGCAATGGAAACTGGGAAGCAGCCTGGCATCAGGAAAGACAGAGGCAGCTTTAAGCCACTTGAGCCTTCTGTCCCTTTTCTGAAAGCTCTGTGTGACTGAAGATACAGCTTATCTTCAGGAAAACTGAATGCAGAATTAACTTGCAAGCTGAAAATAATTTCAGGAATTATTTTTTGTTTACTTGTTTGTTGGCAATTTACAGTTGAGGTCTAAGTCCTAGATAAATTCCGATCTGAAGATGGAGTTGACTAGTGCTGAGGGGACTCATCATTCTTGCTTGTTGAGGATGGTATAGCACAAGGAGAAAGAGCCAGGAAGGATATGTTGTTATAGTTCTAAACAAGACCACTGCTTTAAAATATGAATTTCATCTTCCATTCCAAAGCCTATTCTACTGCATTCTTTCAGCCAGGCTGCTGTTTAATAGGAGTAATAATGTTCTTTAGAGAATGGAGGTGACTAGAGTGGAAGAATGAAGCTGGCAGAGGTGTTAAGCTTTTTGTTGAAAGCACGAACTATTTGTTGAAAGCATGAACTTTTTTTTTCCAAATTATTATAATTTGGTTTACATAACTATAGTACATTAGAAATGTATCAAAGTTTTTGTAATTGTGTAATGTGCCATTTACTTTGAAGTAGTGAGTGTGTCAAGCAGTGGAAGCATGCTCTCTGCTTGAAGTTTTGATCGGAAGTTCTGATTCTGTTGATTTAAGCACCAAAAATATTGTGCCAAGCTTCTTGAGATTTTGAACATTGTCTGGAAAACCTGCAAAAAAAGGTTGCTTCCTGGCATTACCTTTTACAGGCCCATTCTAACATACTTGGTGAACATCATATTCAGTGGTATTCTGGCCTTTTGGCTCAGCTTGCAAAGTAAGAAAGATTGAAAAATCATTAAAATTATTTTAGAAAAGTTCTGTTTAGACCTGACATAAAATGATTTAAAATAGTATTTTTGGATGACAGTGGTGGAAAATTTGTCGGTTTTTTTTTCCCGAGCTGTTTGACTTACCACTAAATCAATGTTTTCTAATTCTGCAGTGCAGTAGAGGTTTTCTAACTCTCTTCTTTTTCCTTGGATTTTTTTTTTTTTTTTGAGCAAATACTAAAATGTTACCTTTTCCTTTATGAATATTGCATTAATCTGGTTAGTTAGTAGTTTAACCAGTCCTCTGAAGACTGACATGGAATTTAAACCTAAGCCACTTAAATTGCCATCTGAGACCACAAAAGCTGCCTATTAGCAAAAGTACTTGTGTACTAGTTTCTTGCATAGATAGAAAAACACTGAAAGATATAAGAATCTGATTCTCTGAATGCTCAGAAGTTTTAAAATAGTATCTGGAACACACTGTGCTTCCAAAAGAGAAAAAGGAAGCAGTAGAATGCAGTCCCAACCCAAAGATAATGTGTACCTACACTGGCAAGCCTATACCAGTTTGGGCAAAAAAATCAGTAATTTCCTCATAGGTCCACAGGAAAGGATCTTTCTTTTAGCGACTCTGCTAAGTGTTTCTATCTTTAACTGTGTTAAGGTCAAACAGGAGTGGCTAGGGTAAATATGCAGTGACTTACTGTGAGTAGTAAAGAAAAGGATGAAAACAATGGAAAGGGAAGAATGAGAATATTAAGTTATAATAATTCAAACAAGGAGTTTCATGTGCTTTTGTCTGTCTTAGAGTTCTTTCAGCCGAGTATTCAGCTGCAACCCATTCTGGTTTTAGTCTTTAAATATACTTTTTCTTTTTTAATAATAATTTTTCCTTGAGTAGCTGAAAGTGAGGAACTGTCAGTACCAGCTTTGCAGCACATAAAAAATTCTGTGGTATTGAAAGTTTTCCCTGCAGTCTTTTGGAAGTTGAACTGTAGGAAACTGCCAGGCTGCTTTTCTGTCCCCTGTGGAGCTGCCTGAGGCCACACAGTAAGTGGCACTCCTCCCTTCTTTGTATGACTCTGTCTTGGTACTCCATAAATGTTGCTGGCTTCTCCTGTGCCCTGGGAGCCTATCCCGTCCTCCTAAGAGAGTGTAATGACAATATTGGTGCATTTGCAGGCATTCATTACTGCAGGCTTCTCTTATAGCTAGTTTGATTAATTATTTTAGAATATAAGGTGGATGTCAAATGGAACTTGTCTGCATTTTTTAGTTTCCCCAGTCTTGTAGGTGTATCTGTACAACTAACAGATTCTGTGAATGCACAGCGATATCCTGAAAATCAGACAAACAAAAATACTCTCCCCAAACTAAGCAGCTTGCCTCCTCCCCATTTTGTGTTTTCTTGCAGCTGCAAATCCACTCCGATGTAAATCCACTGCCTCAAACGTATCTAGCTGCCCTTGATATCTTTGGACTTCTTAATTCCACCGACTGCTGGGATGCTCAAAAACTACTGGCTAATTTTGTAGACCTTTGTTTTTGGCAGTGGACCTGTTCAGAAATCAGCAGTGCTAATAGGAACTCTGAAGTCCTCTCCTCAGCCAGAACCCTGAGAGGCTCAGGTTTTTCTAACATGAAATGTTTCTGTTTTCAGTGCTGTCCTGGAAGTGCATGAAACTGTCTGCATAGGTTCATTTACTGATGTGTTCATGGTAGGCTAGAAAATGTAATATTTTCTCTCTCAGGTTCCCATTAGAAGATCCTTATGGCGGCATAATAGCAGGAAGAGATCTATTACTGTTTTTGGATGAATGATGCTTTGACATGTTGGAAAAGGTATATATTGCCACTTCTGTGATTTGGAGATTTTGCTTGGATCGGAGAAGACAGGGATCCTTCAAAAGCTCTAATATTTAGAGCAGTGCAGTATTACTGAACTGTTGAAGCCCTGTTGAAGTTTAGTGAAAAGACTGGGTTTCAGGACAAGAGGGAAATGTGGGGAAAACAAGGATGATTGTACTTGGAGGAACACAAGAAAGGGTGAACAAAAACCGTAAAATCGAGAGTTGATAAGTAGTTATCTGTTGATAGATAGGTTCTCTGGTGAAAAGATCCATCCTGTGAGGGTCCACCAGTGGCTCTTTCAAATAACACTCCACCTTTTGGATATTCATTCATCTGCAATCTCTACTCTGAAAAGAACCTTGTATTCAGACTTACAGCTGGAATATTGAATAAATTACCTTTTCTGACTTGGACACGTTGTTTCTGACCTCCTCAAATCATGCTTCACCTTTGTTATTGCCAGATGCCTGACTGCCTTCTCTTTCCCATTTCTTTGCACCTTGGACTGTCCTTCATTCCTAGCTGAGTCTTTCCTGTTGGTCTGTCAGAGCCTCTTTTCTTACCACTTGCCTCGAATTGTTATAATTGACAAGCATTTATGTTTTATTCCACTTCAGGAAAGCAGCTTCCATATGGAAAACATATTTTATTTGATGTTTGACTTACCTAGGAGCTCATCTTAGTCATAATAACTGTTTCTCATTCAGAGTTCCTGCTTTTCTTTCAGTATTTTCCAGCTGGACTGTTTGAGGCATTGAAGGTAAATGACGTATCCCAGGCTATGAGTCAGTGCTATGAATTTGGCCTAGGACCCAGGGTCCTAGCAGCTCTCAGTCTTCTCATAGACCACCACTAGACCATGCAGCATCCCTGAAAGGTTTGGCCCTATTAAAAAATGAAATTAAAAACACAGAGTTTGAATCTTTAATTCCCAGCATGTAGTTATGAAGCCTTGTTCAGATTACAGTGAAAACATATTTTTCTAAATAAATAAACCATGTAACAACATTTGGGGGTTTATCTTTTGTTTTTTTTTTCCTCCCTCTGTCTGTCTATCTGTCTCTTTCTCTGCCTTGCTAAGTCCATGCCACTTGCAAAATATTTTTGTTCTGGGACTGATACAGTAGTAATAAAATGGAGAGAAATCTAGTAACATTTGGCCTGTGGCTATAATTTTTTAAATAGATATTTTGAACAGACTCATTTTGTAGTTGCATGCAGTTGCAGTTGGGTGAATCCTCCACTTAACTGGAAATACTGCTGTTTAGAATTTGAAGGTCAAAGAGTCTTCAATATTCTGATTTAAACAGTGTTTTTTTCAAAGATCTTTCTATAATGTTTGTTCTATAATGTTTGGACTTCAAAGATCTTGGTTAAGACATCTTGTTCCCAGAGCAGCTCCACAAGGTAATGGAGAGTGCTATCCCCATTTTGTAAAGTGTGACTAATATGCAGGAAGTTGAGGATCTAAAATGTGCCTAAGTTACTGGTTTAGGTCCTGGATGTGAGCTATGTAGACCTGTTTATGAAGGAAAAAAACCCACTTTTGTTTAGTACTTTCTTGGTTCTTTTTTAAAAGGCAACTGAAAACAGAAAGTAACTGTCATGAATAATATCAACATAATTCCATGAAATGGAATTATAGTGACCCAATCCCACAGAGACTTCTGTCATAGGTTTTGGCTGACAGCACTTGTAGTTTTTTGCTCTCAGCTACACAATGAAGAAGGGATTAGTCTGCAGACTTGAACCCACCTTCTTGTCTCAGCCTCCGTACTGACTTAGATAACTATGAAATGAAGGTCTCGCCAGTGAATTTTCGATTCCTTCTGCTTAGGTATTAGACTAGTAGGCATTATCATATAAGTGTTTTGACAGGGCAAAATAATGCATAATTTCTTAATGTCAATTTTGGGGACAGTGGAATTGAACAAATCTCTCCAGAACATTGTTCTGGAGCAGATAGGCTGAATAGGAGTTTTCATATTGAGTGACTGAGTATTTACAAAATTACTGTGATGTGAAAAAAATGTTTTAGTGGGAAATACTGAAAAGTAGTGGCTAATAGTGGATCAGTTGGGACTAGAATTAAACTGATAATTTGCTGTTTTGCAAAGAGCTGATATCTGAAGAAAAAAGCACAAAATGTGACTCATACACTGCACAAATGTTGGTAGGTACCTATGCTCTATCTTTGTATTTTCTACTTTCTTTTGAATAACATACAGGCCTTTGGCTACCTTCTTCTTTGTCACCCCACATGAGATGAGGCTAATTCAGTTTTAATCCTAAACTTTTAGTCTCTCATCAGAATTTTGGCTTACACATTTAGATCAATGAATGATTAGAGCACTTCCTGATGATACCTTGTCTGACTAATTGCAAAATACTTAAAATTGAGAAGCTCATCTACTTTTCAAAACAAAGTGTGCTCTTGTCACACCGCTTTTGCTCTAGTTAAACAGAGCACTTGAGATGACTGGTTTAGGTTAGGAGTTTATAACACGGTACTGGTGTTCCCTGTTTAGATTCTCTCTCCTAGGTGTATATATAGCTATAGCAGATTTGAGACCCTTCTACCACATATACAAATTGACCAGCTTTCTAGATTTTAGCTTAAATTTTGAATAGTTTTGTAAGGCTCTAGACTGGGGAAAAAGAGATGAGACTCTCCCCAGGACTTTGGTGAGAGAGAGTAGACAAAGAGGCAGTTTCAGATCCAGTGTAATTTAAGGTTGGATTGAAAAATGGGTACAGATGAAATGGCATCCATATGCCATAAGTTTCCAAGGAAAGTATTTCAAGGTTAGCAGTTCCTGTAAGATGTCTGTTCTTTGAAACTCAATCCTCATGGAAATTCTTATTCTCACGAAAATTTCAACCAACTCCTAACTGAGACTAGAGTGGAACAAATCTGTCTGGTTTTGATTTTAACTGAAGTCAAAACTGTTGGTTCAATATTGGACAATTTCAAGGAGACTGATTCACACATTTGAAGTTCATTTTATGCTTAAATATTAGGATGAATCAGGACTTTGCAATTGAGGCTGTGATTGTAACTCTGCTCTACCATCTCTAACATGCTTACTTATCATAATTATGTGTAGATATGGCTTTCTGCCTGTTTTCTTTAACTGTTTTTACCTGTTGGGGAACATACTCATAGAGTGAGGAGCGATGGTGTTGTTTTTTCAAGGGAGTGGGAAGTGGAGAATATCTGTGTCAGACTTGTTATTCGCCTTTTGGAGAATGCTGGTTAGTTGTTGCTCAGACTTTATTGTTAAAAAAAATGCATTTTTTTTTCTTACTTTTGAAACATCTATGAGGTAGTTGGAATAGGGACAGTAAATACCTTGTAAATAGAGTGAATCTGTTATGAAGCAGTAAATTTTTAGCTCTGCAGTTGTAAAATGGTTAGTTTTAGTGCTAGCTTAGTCCAGAAAGATGAGCTATTCTAAATAGCAAACTATAGTTCTACTTATTTTATTATGGAACTGTAATGTGTAAACTGGTTCATTTAGATGAGAGAAAATGAGTGTTAGGGAGGCTTGCCTGACTTTTCACCTGCTGCAGTGAACTTCTGACTTCACAGAATTTGTATAAAGGGTAGAGAAGCTTTTAACTTTTAACAGTCTACCTGTCTTTCATCAAATCATTCATAACAAGTGCTTGTAACACTGTGTGCTCTCTTGACTTCCATATGTGCAACATAAGAATGCAATTTTACTTTCACTCTTCTCCATTTTTGCCTTTGCTTCCATTTAAAAAAATTTACCAAATAGTTTTTAAGGTCTACCAGCAATGTACTTTGTCAGGCTCCCAAAACTGTAGCCAATAAGGAGAACTTTTTTTTTTTCTTTTAACTCCTGCTTGGAACAGTCCTTTGCTTTGCTGGTAACACTTCACATTAATATTTCTTCTTTACTCCAGAGTACAGTACAAATTGTGCAAATGATCGCTTTGTTCATAACACAGAGGTTAAGGTATTATATGGTTCATTTTGGGAGGGAAAAAAAAAGTCCCTATAAAGGGATGTAGCTGCTGAATGTAAGAACAGAGAATTTGCATCAAAAGCTCTGCCTTATTACTGCAAGAAGTTAGTTGTGTAAGACAGAAAATTTTTAAGCTTATTAAACTTTTTTATTAGTAGTGTTACTAGCTTTTTTTTTCCTTTCTTTCTTTTTAAATATGATCATCACTGAGCTTCCTCTGGCAAAGAAACAGCCCTTGGAGGATTTAAATGAAAGCAAGTTTCCACAAATTCCATTACTTAAAATAGTTAGAGACTTAAATCCAGCAAGTTCTGGTGTTATTTTGCTTGGGGCAAGAAAGGAAGGTACCTGTATGTATTAGATCCCTTCTGAAATAGAGGGGAAAAAAATGTGGAAAATCTATCTATATTGGATTTTCTTTTTAATAAGTTATGATATGGTGCACTATGAAGCGCTATTTCTCTCTTTCTCTGCCCCTGTCCCTGCATGAATTCTCCAACAAGTAGCAAATTATTTAAGATAAATGTCTACTGCGGTAGACAGCTGCCAGAATAGAAGTGAAAATAAACTGGTGAAAGGAAACTGCCCAGTTCATGCAAAGGGCAGCTACGATATAGTGCAGCAAGTCCATGACACTTCTGGATACACATGCTGAAAGACTTACCCTGGCTGGCCTGCTACAAATCTCCCGGTAATTCATTAAGGGGAAACGCTCCTTGCAACATTTCACTCCCATTTTAACACCCTTTGTCTTTACCTTCCATACTCAGTGGGTTCATTCCTATGTCAAGTGAGCCTCAGTGAAACCAGTTTTTCATTCCTGATAGAGCATACTGTTTTGCTTGAGTAGAAAGGTTAGATGGATGCTTTTACTGTAAGTATTTTAACAGTCTGTGGAATTTTTCTAAGTTTGAGGTCAAAAGAAGGATATGATCATTGTGGTCTAGTAAATAATGTGGAATAAAGTAGCGTGACTAGTCACTGAAGCAGTGGTAAATGTTGTCATGTTTTGCTGTCTCTTGGAGAGAAAGAATGCCTCTAAGAAACAATCATCTTCTAAGCACAATGCAATCGGCACTAAATTAAGATGGAAATATTAAAAACACATTCTGGTTACTTTAAACTGCTTGAAATCTTTGAAATTATAGACAATTTACTTTCATTATCATACTGAGCAAACTTGCTGAAGTTATTCAGGGAGGAATCCTATTAACTTCACTTTGAGTCTTTCTGAATGCTGACCACAGGTTTGACGCATTAAAACAAAAAAGCTTGCAGTTTGTTCCAGCTGATATTTGATTACATCAGGTGTCCCTGTTCTCCCTTAGGTAACTTGACTACCCAAAAGTGAGTCATAGCTGAGTCCTGGTTTAATAATTTTGTATTTCTAAAACAGAACAGAGTGATGAGACAGTACTTGAATTTACATAATAGTAACTGAAATATGTTGGCAGAAACCTGGGTCTGGATAAGCTGAGTGCACCCACAGAAGTAAAAACGTCTGCATTTGCTCACACCTCAGTTTTATGAGACTATGCAGAATGGGAGGGCAAAGTATGATAATACCAGTGCTTTCTCTTCTTTCCTTTCCTTTTCTTCTTCCCCTTTCCATCCTTCCTCCATCCAACTAATAGGTATGTAGTGGAATACTGGCAATTGCTACTCTATCTAAAGACTCAGTTATGATTTTCTGAAGAACAGCGCAGTTCCTGTGTATGGTTCCTGTAGGCCCAAGCTTCAGTTTTGCCACTGTGGTTTCAAAATGGTCCTGTCAAGCATGCAGTTCAAAATGTGAGCTGTTTTCCATTAGTGTCTCTCTGAGTGTCTGGCTACAGATTTATCTGCCTGCTTTCCCCTTCTTTTTTGTCCTACTGTTACTTCCCACTCCATAAAATGGCTCATCACTGATGGCATCCTGTGGGGCCTCTTGAATTCATTCAAAAACCTCGACATTCTGTTGGGAATTCAGTGGTGTTAAGGCACATTAAACTGTGCATATGCACACATACATACATACTCCACAATCTTAACCTCTATAAAGGAATATTCGCTCTAGTGGAGACACGTAAATGAAGCATAAGCTGAATGAATATTTGTACTGGCCCAAGAGTAGCTTTGTATGTCTATTAAGAAAGTTAATTTTCTAATACTTATCACTTCTCTTATCTCTGTTTTATGATATTTTTAAGTTTGTTTTTGGTGGTACTAGACAGCAGGAACAAAGGACTGCTGTTAACATTGTGACTGCTGTTAAGTCTCATGTGGATGTCAACTTGAGAAATTCAGTGAGCTGCACTTGGTTTAGGACAGTTGGTGGCTGGATTTGTTGGTTGTAACCCATTAGGATGCAAACCTTCAACATTACAAAGGAAGGAAGGTTTGTTTTGCTTTGGGAAAAGGAAGTGCACCTTCTGCACAATAGTTACTTTTCTGCTCCCCATATTGGATTTGAGACTCCTTTTTCCTGTCTTTTTCTGCTGTTTCCTACACAAGAAAGCAGATCTTTTCTTTGGAAGTGAACGTATGTTTTCTGTTCATTTTTCAAGGAAACTTGGGGAGGTATATTTGTATTTGGCATGATACAAAGTGTTACGTTTTACCCTTTCTTACACTTTCCTACTATATATTTATACATTTCTACTATATAGGTAAAAAATTAAATTTTTTGATTTGTCTTTACATGTCATCACTGCTGTTTTTCTTTTGGATTGTATTTGGTTTCTGAACATCATTTTTATGCTAGAGTTGATTTGGATTTAGAAAACTGTTCCTTTCCTGCTTGATAGCGTACACTGCCTTCTGTGGGAGCAGAATACAAAAGTGATGCAGTCTCAAAGTTTTGGAACCAGAAATTTCTTCCTCCAAAGCTCTAATGTTTTGTGTGTATGTATATATACTTGCTTGTAAATTCCATCCCTTCCTACAGAACAAGTGGGGTTCTAATATTCCAGAGCTGTGATGGAAGTGATTTTTTTGATATGTTGCATATCTCTGTTGTTTGTAAGTCTTTTCTAAGTACCCTGTGGGGATATATGTCTTCCAGGTTAGTCCTTATAGTATATGGAGAGGATTATTCTCTTCACCTTTCACCTTTTTAGTCTATAAGACTTTTTTCATCTCTCTTGTCAAACATACCTTTTGCATTGCTTTTATTTCTCAAGTGCTTTTATTCCAGTTGATTGCATTATGAATCCACCGACAGTGTCTCTCTTTTTTGGTAAGCTTACAATTCAATCTCCTTAGTTTAGTGTTTCAGGTCCACTTGCTTTTGTCCCATGTCCCCCTGTAACTTACCGTGCTTGTAACTTTCAGACCCAAAATAAGTGTGAGCTTCAGGGCTGTCTTGCAAAACAAACTTCCAGAGGGATACGAAAACAGTGTACTGTTACCATGAAAAGCAAATTGTAACAAAATAGGTAATCTTGAAAACCCAATAGTTGACAAGAAAGAAATGAATGATGAATAATTATACTGTTCTGGGTTATTGTGATGGGTCTAGTTTTAGCTAGTAACTTTTTTTTTCTCTGAGAAGTTTGCAACAACAAATGTAGTTAAGTAAGTAGGTGCACTGATTTCGTAGCTCTAATTCTGTTAAATAGCAAACTGTGACTAGTTAATGCTTGCAGAGATGTTTGTCTTGGTCAGAAGAGCTGTATTAGTAGGAATCATTGCAAACACAAAAAGATTTAAGCTAGCTAAAAAATGCAAAGGTGGGTCACTGAGTCAAAATGAGAATCAAAACAAGGCATGATACTGTGCCTTGGATCATGAGGAGCATAGATCATGTCCACTCTAATATGCTATTTCTGATTGACTTTGAGAAATAAACATGGTATTTATTAATGAAAATGTTACATGTACTTAATGCATAGCTCTTATCTGTGTTTTCTATGTTATTTCTTTTCAAGATATTACTAAGAATTGTCTGCTTTATGTACACTGAACATTTTAGAGGGTAAAAGGAATGGTCCGCTGATATACAAGTAGCATTCTGATAAGGAAATAGCAAAACATAAAGTGTAATTCGTTTCTCTTCAGAATTCCTGGAGGGTCAGGGCCTATGCCATCCTATAGCTACATCTTTTATCCTTAATTTATTTCTTGATGTGAACATTGAGGTAAAAGGCATTGTGTTATTGCTGGAGATGTGACTGAGCAGTTTGTCAGTCTGGTTGAGAGGGTGGCTTTCAAAGACTCTTAAATAGAAGTTCCATATTCATGAGCACTTGATAATTTACGTATCTAGTGTGCCCGTGCTAGGGATGTAATTTTTTTTTTTTTTTTTTTTTTTCCCCTTTCTCTCTTTCCTGACTTGGGAACTTTTAAAAACAGGTCTTCTTTTTTTTTTTTCTTCATACTGTGCAGTACTGTGAGGATGCTTTAGTTCGTGTTTACTTTCCTCTTGTTTGGATTATAAGTGTTTATAAGGATGACTTTAAGGGTCAGCCAGCTTTGTAGAGCTGGCTAATGTAGAGTGGCTAATTACATCCTTTAGAAAAATATGTGTTTCCTGACAGGTGACAGTTAACTTCTCCCTGGTCTCTGTTTCTCTTCTCACCTTCTGGCTCTTTTGTCTGTAAGCTTTTTTAGGTCCATACTTTGGCTGCTACTGTAACGGCTTTTATTAGTATCAACATTTTTTTTGCCCTCCACATTTTAAGTTCCTTTCATGCTCTATTCTTGCTTTGACTTTACCAGCTTTTTGGTAGATTGTTTGTTTTCTATTTTTTAAATTCTAAATCTAATTTCCTAAATAGATATGTAATCAGGAATGATTGCTAGTTCTGCTGATCAGATAAATTGTGCATAGTCTTCTTTGACTAACAAGCTGAAAAACATGGCGTTCATATGTTTGTATTGTTTGCTGTACAAATGAAAGAAAATCTTACACTTTGAAGATTGCTTATATATGGCTGTAACCTTTTAAAGGTTGTATTCCAAACCAATGGCTGTTTTCATCAAAATCCTAGCAGCTAACATAAATCTAGCAGTAGATGAATGCACTTAGACATGCTCCCAAACCTTACATCACAAAACCATTTTTGAGATTGACAATGTCCTGTTAACTTTTTACTCTTGGTCTTGGTTTTCCTCTTCTCTGTTTGTTTTTTAAAACTAAAAGGAAAAGTGTGAAACCAGAGTTATGCTCAAGGAATTCCACTTGGCCAGAATCACACTGATGGTCTCACACAGAAGTCCTCTCTTTCATCTCGTCTGCCTGCCTCACAATGTTCTAGTCTGGAACTGTTGACCATATTACAGACCAGTCTCAGTGTGGAAAAGCAGAATAATTTTGTATATAAGTTTACCCAAAAGCTGGCTTTTAGTTCATATCTGTGTTGTGCTGCTAGAGCAGGTGGCCAGAGATCTTTTAGTTTTAAAAATACAAAATAAACAAAATATCTGCAAACGCATTGCGTTCATTCTGAGCTCTTCTGGGCCAGCCTGAGGAGCTCCAGATAGTATGAGACATTGTTTTATGGGAGATATTCCAGCAAAATGTCATCTCCTGTAGTATAGCCTGTATTTTGATCTCAAGTGTGTTTTTATACTGCCATCACATACCCAGTTCTGATAGAAAACTTCTGTTTGTTTGTTTAAGGTAATATTTATTATCATTTTAAATACATTAAAATACATTTGTAAGATTATTTGTGTACTGATATTATTTAATGTGTTGCTTATATTATAGATTACCTTAATATTAACATTTGGCACATTTTTATAATCCATAAGCATCAGTTTTCATATACATTTTCTTTTCATTGCTATATGTGAGGTGAATGGAAGTTTCAAATTCCACAAGCTCTAAAGAGAGGAGAGAATTTAGGCTTAACTGCTGACACACTCCAGCAGTCCTTTCCTCATGCACGTAAGTAACTTCTATCAGCTGGAAAGCATTTTAAGATACTTTCAGATTCGGCTTTGTGCCTTATGGAGACAACATCCAGTACTTTTGTGTGTTGAAAGCTGACACTATATCAAATCCTTAATCTCTTTTGGCAGGCAAAGCAATAGATTGAAAGCTCCCATTATGTAAAACATTAGTTGTACTTAAAGATTATTTGTGTGCCTTATAGTTGAGCAGGGCACATAGCATGCAAGCGAATGCTATTCTCGTTATTCATTAGTAAGCGGGAGATCGCCACAATCTCTCATCTATAAGAGCTGCTACATTGTCCGAGTTCATACTACTTGATTGCAACACAGCTTTTATAATACCAAATTTTTTTGATGGAGCTTCATTGATGTTTTGGGGATATATAAGATATTGTTCCCCTTTTGAACTGGTCATTTATGAAGAACAACTGATCATTTATGAAGAACAACTGAAGCTTTTATAATACCAAATTTTATTGATGGAGCTTCATTGATGTTTTGGGGATATATAAGATGTTGTTCCCCTTTTGAACTGGTCATTTATGAAGAACAACTGAAAACATACTGATATCTTCATGATTTGAGACACCCGTGACCACAGTGGACAAATGAGTCTGTGAACAGTAGAACTAATGAACTTTGTTTTCTTACAGATTTGTTTCTTGTGTCCTAAATTCTCATCCAAGCTAGCTCCCTGTTACACTGTATGATTACCTTTACAGTACATGGTTTGCTTGCTACATACACACACTGCTGCTCCTGAAAATCACCTGTGACTCACTCCCTTACCCTTTGTCCACTAGCAGGACAAGTAGCAACATGTCCTTCGCTGGTCAGATGCAAGTGTGTGCTGGTTTGCCGGTCGTTGCCTGTGTTCAGATTAACCAACCACCAGACCACAAAGAATAGGTGACTTGTAAAAACAGGCTATCGTCTCTCCTTCAGTGATGTTGCTGGTTTATGCTTCTTTATTCACCTTCTGATTTTATGAAATGTGTGTGAAACAGATGTTGAAACAACTATATAGCTTTCAGGGTTGTTTCATTCAGTTGACAGGGCCCAAAATTATGGGGAGGGGTGACAGATGCACAGATAATACAACTGCATGAGGTTCATTTTATCAACAAATTAGAAAAGAAATTATTTTTCATCTGAAAATTCTTCTTTTGAGTTTTAAGAATGTTGAAATCTTGTCTGATTTGAGGTTGACACTGTCTCTTTTTTCTAGAGTGTATAATCATTGGTGAAATGTCATTATAGTTACCCTTGCTATTTGAAACTGTATGGAGATATAATTGTGTAACTGATAAGTTATACCGAGAGAGCTTTAGAAAATTACCACTATCCCTTTGCCTTATGGCAAGTAGTCCTATTCAGTTATTAGATCTTCCTAAGTATGTAGAATGATACCATGTAAATACCAAAAACTTGAAAGGATAATCTTAACTGCAATACTTCATGGTACGTTAGCTGTTCTGGAAATATATCTGAAACTTAGTTCTATGCTTTTTGATGGCTAATTACTTTATAATAAACAGCTTCATGGACTTAGCTAAATTTGGGGTATATGCATGGTTCATAAATATACACAAATGTTCGTTGATGGAAAGTATATAGAATTGGATTTTATACAGGAAGATGATTTACAGCGAAAGAACCTTGTATAGAGGTATTCCTATTTCAATCTGTTAGAAGTTTCTTTAAGGGAATGGGTTTTTTTCTCATGTTCCTTGGTGTTTAAACAATGATTCTACTGTAAAATCTGGAGAAATATTCACCCTTGTTTTTTGATAGAATTTTTATTTAAAATGTCTCTGCTTTTACCTACTTGTAGGCCAGAGTTCAAAGAGAATCTATTTCCTTTTTTCCATTTTAACTCACAGTTCAAAAGTGCTTCTACAAATTTTGCAGCAGCTCATAACATAACAGCAGGATTGTCCATAGCGCATCCATTACCATCTATTTATAGACTGCTGAGCCGTTGTGGAAATTTCTGAAGGTATCTGTCTGGAAATTTCTAGGCCCTGTCAGGAAAAGCTGAAGGGCTACCGTCTTTGAAAGCCTACTCTGCATGTACTGTTAATACTCTGACAGGCTACTCTGCATTCTCTGTACTGTCATCACTAAACCTGAGCAATAAAATGTAGCACTACTTGTGTGTGCAGGCAGTTATCATTCACATAGCCATTAGTGAACTTGTCATGAAGTTCTTGTTATTGCATGCCATTTCCTTACCTACATTACAAGCGCATAAGCAGCATTTGGGATCATACATCTTACTAGGCAGAAAATAGGTAGTAGATCTGTAGAAAATCCAGTCATATATGCTCGTCATATAGACCTGTTAGGCACTGGCTTCATAGTCCCTTCAGGGAACAGCAGAAACTGTAGTTAGGCTCCAGGAGTTGATCCACTGACACGAGTGCTACTTGTCTAAAACCTAAGATAACCATGTTTTTGAAAAATGGAAATACAGCTTGTCATTTGGATAGAGCTTGAGCAATTTCCCTGGTGGAAATCTTAAAACTCAAGGACCAAGAAGTGCATTAGTTTGGAATGTTTTTACATGTCTGCATCTTATAATACAAGTGCCACACTTCAATCTTTGGTTTGACACACAGAGTACATCAACGTAGATGTAATCATTGCTGCTTAACTTCAAACTAAAAATCCGAAAGCTAAATTTTATTTAAAACACACATACAGACCTGTAGAAGAGAGTGTCTGTCTTTCTAAGATAAATTAGTTTGATATAGGTTGAAAGGAATGAAAGCTTTTAAGATATGGTACAAAAGTTAAAGCTGTAACAGCGAAAGTTCTGAACAGGAGATCTGTGCTGGTTGTGCCTCTGCTTCAGAAAGTCATCCTTGTTTTAGGAAACATCAGTGATGGAAAAATGAGTAGCTGGTGAGAAGAATGGGAATGAATCTAATTGGGCGTGAGAAGAAGCAAGAGTGTGAGGTAGAAACATTAAGATTCCATCAGGCTTTTGCTGCTTTGGAAGCGGAAAAAGGGTTTCTAATATAGAACTGGCAGTAATCCAGTGACCATAAGGGTATGTTCCAAGAATCGCTGTTAGGATAGCAGAGAGGAGAAGTGGAGAGATTGCTCCCACTATGTTAATTTTTATTCTTTGTAGTGTGTTGTGCAATTGAAAGTATGGCAGAAGGTGCACTGCCAATATTCCTGTGACCTTTAAAAAAAGGCCAGTCCAACAGTGAATCTATTCCATTCTTCCTGTTGTTCTTACTAGGCAATTCCCTGGAAGTGAGTGTACACTGATCAATGAGTTAGTTTTTCATCCGGTAAAGAGATGTAAGGAGGTGAATTATTGCAAGTGCTAGGGAGGAAGGGGAGGACATGCAGAAAGCAGCAGGTCTGAGAAATATAAGTATTCAAGTGTATTTCTTAGAAATACATAGGCATGTATAGAATAACTTTGCAGAACAGTGAATGCTGTAGTGGGATAGCTGCATATTTTCTGAATTAGGTCATAAATTGCTGAATTAGCTCATCCCTAACTCAGACACTTCAGAAAGGAGCCAAGAGCCTGTCTGAGTCATCAGACAACTTAACAGCTTAAGCACGGAGGAGTAAAGGCACAACCTGAGTCATGTACCCTTTCTTCTGTTTAATGTGCTCCTTCATTTCCTGCTGAGTCTCTCTCCATCAGCCGGTCGTCCTGTGCACACCTGAGTATATCTTGGGAGTAGCAACCATTTACTTTTAAACTCAGGACGTTAGGTTCAGGCCTGTTAGACGGTGGTCTTTGAAAGTGAGGTGCTGGTTGCCATAGCATAGTCTACTAGGTAAAATCAAGCTCTCAGGCATTTGGATTTACCTTCACCTTGATATTATCACACTAAAATACACTCTACAGAAACCAAACCAAATCCAACTACATTTTAGTAAACCTTTAGTAGTGTGTAGATCAGCTGCTAGCAATATTGGCACTTGATGATAATAACTTACTAAGGAAAGAATACACAGAGATTAAAGTCAGTTGCAAAGCAATTGGATACTTTTCTATGAATGATTGTAAGTGCGAGAGTATGAGTTGATGCCCTAGCATTTGGGAGTAAATTCTCACTTGTAATAGTTGGTGGAACTCCACATACTTGCTGTATCTGTAATATAGCACTGGATAAATGTGTGTCTTTAGCTGAATAATGAAACAACACAGGTAAAATAAAATTACAAGGTTCTTCTCACCCTTCAAATTGTTGATAGGAAGCAGATTCACCAAATGCTGTAGTCACACTGGTATGGAATAGCTTGGATAGCCCAAACTGAATTGAAATAACAATGAGGGGAGCAGGGAGGATGTCCTATAAGGGAAAGGAAGAACTGCTAAAGTTCTCTTCAGGTAACTCGAGGGAATATTTTAATCTCGAATCTGCCTGGCAGTGTGTTTTCAGTGTTTCTGCACTGCTTTGGGGAGTCCTGGTGTATGTTGGGTGATACAAAATGTTTCAAAATATCTTGGGTATATGTCTGGGTTTGTACTTCTGAGGCATCCCCTGATACTGGCTGATGGCCAGCAGCCTCATCTTTGTCATCAGTGAGCTCTGAAGTGGCTCCGAAAGCTGGATACACTTCCACTGTCAGTTTATGCTTTTATTTATTCCTCAACACTAGCTAGTTGCATTCCTACACAGAGAGATCTGTGCTGCACTTTCCTTGGGGGCTCTATCATATGTACACAAACATTAGGATGCAGAGAATTCCTGTTCATAGTTCAGAGTGAGTAGGCTGAAGACAAGACTCACTGTAGTGTATCCAAGGCAAGATGGCAGGGATGACAGTAGATTGAATGGAGGGCGGTGACTTTGGCAGTGGCAGAGTAGGCAGACCTCTGGGAGCAGCAAAGCACTGCATTAAAATGAAAGGAAAGCAATGTGGAAAAATGTTTGCATCTCACAGCAGTATCAGTGGATGGGTGTCTCTGTGCCCAGCCTGTGCTGACTCTGTGCTGTGACATCTTTTAGAGCAGCTTCCTCATGCACTCGGAGTATTTTGGAGTGCTTTGATCCAATATTAAGTGGCACTGATTGAGGTAAGATTGCTGTAAGTTGGTTGAGAAGTCTCCTTACAATATTATATTTGCAGTCAAGATACTTTGGGATTTGTATTTGCTCCTGCATTGCATTATCTGCATGTCCAAAGGTTGCTCTTTCTTTTGTGGATGGTTGGTTGTTTGAGATGATCGAAGAAGGGAAATACAAAGGAATAATACAGAAACCTGCTCAAATCTGAAGCATAACATCCAAGTTATCTGTATCTGTATCTTGCTAGGTGCAAGGGGGGGATGTGCTGTGGGAAATGAAGATATTCCTGCATTTCTGGGAGGGGGAAAAAAAGAGTAGAAATCCTCCAACGTCACCCTTAGCCTATCATCAGTGTGTCTCCTGCTCCAGGGAGGAACACTAATATAGCCACCAAAGCTCATCAGCCTTGCTTTAGAACATAAATAATGTGAAAAGATGGCAATTTTATCTTCAAGGATTTCCTGAAATAGACATCCTCTCAATCTACAGATAGGGAAACTGAAGTTTACAAAAGTTCTGGGACTGCAGAACCTTTAATACAGGCCAGCAAATGCTAAAACGTGAGGTTATTTGAGAGAACTTCAGTGAGCTGCCATGAGGATTACCTGAATGATTAAGGATCACAAGGAGTAAATCTGGCCCGCAAAGATTTACCTATGATCATATGACAAGTTAATGGCTGTGCCAGGAGTGCAGCCTGAGCCTCTTGGCTTCTAGTCCACTGACTTATTCACTACCGAAAGTAAACAGTGTGACTACCAAAAGAGCATCAGCATGGATTTTGTCAAAAATGGGGAGCCATAATATGTTTGAGATGACGAATGCCAAAAGACTATTAAACTCACTCTTCAAATCCATTTGCCTTACAAGTACATTAACAAATCTAAGTTGCACATAAGAGAACAAATGTAAAAAAAATGCCTACTAATATGTTGTTTAGTTCTGCAGTTTTTAGAAGTAATTCCTACTCATCCACAAAAAAAATTGCGATCTAAGTGGAAAAAAAAAATCCTGTCAAGTTTGTCTTTACTGGTGAGAAACTTTGTGTCACACTGATGTTGGTAGTGGCTTGGTTTCTTGGATTTTTTCTCCTTTTAGTTTGTTGTAATTTCCAGATATTTTAGGTCTTTTTCTTAGAGAGTGTTCCTGATTTACTATGTCCCTTTTAACTGGAGTTGCAAAGTTTAAGAAGTTAAATAATAGCTTTTCTTGCTACAGAAAAATGAGGTTCTCAATGAAAAAGGCTTTTATATGATGATTGATAGGTCTACTGTATTTCTGTTTTTAAAATTAATTTTGTTAATTTCTTTTTTTGAAAAGCAGAATAGGGTTAATACAACGTTCTATTCAGACAAGTCTGCTATAGGCACTCAAATGTCAAAATGTTTCAAAAACATATAAAAAATAAAGAAATGAATAGAAGCTTCCTTGTTCCTTAAATTATTACTGTGTTACCCTGAACTGTAAGTGAACCCTTTTTGCTTATAAAAGAAGCAGCTGTTCATGCGATTGAAACCATGGTTCATTACAAGCTGACCTCAAATTCAAGAGTAAAACTTCCTCTATTTTACTACAACTATTCAGACATGGACTAGAGATAAACAATAATCAAAATCAGGATGAAACTTGACTGGGAAACCCTCTATACTCTTTGGCAGAATTATAGCAGCTCTTGGATCACCAAGAGTGATATAATGTTAAATGACCCTAAAACATTCCCTTCTCAAATGCAGTAGGTCTATGCTGCCAACTCGGTAGCAAACAAAGGCTGATTGTAATGACTCCTTAAGCATATGAGTATAGAAACATTAATTATCACATTTTTTTCCACATTAAACATTTACAGAGAGTCAAGATGAAAATAGACCAGTTTATATTCATTTTACACTTCCTTTTGGATAAATCATATGATTAAAACAGTTTTCCCATATGTATCCCATTTGAGTTTCATGTCTTTCCTAAATCGTTTTGCTTATTAGATAATTCCATAGTTACACTGTATGTAGAACTAAGAAGAATAACGTAGTGTGCCACTACTTTGTTTTGAAAGAAGATGTATGTCTAGAGTAATACCACACCATAAAAAAGTAATCTAAATTAATGCTCATTACTAGCCAGCTCTCTTTTATAAATGAAGTAGGGCAGTTACAAAGTGCTTTTGATGTATATTTTTCTCTTTTGGTCTATTGTGTTTGTTATCCCTCTTCTGTAGCTCCCTTGTTTGCTGGTGTCCAATTTTGCGACATAACAGTCCTTCCTAATGTTATTCATGACCCATATAATGAGATTTATCTTAGTGATAAGATCTTTTCCTATTTACTAAAGCTCTGTATAGAATCCTAAGATTTACCAATCATGTACAAATAGGAGATTGCGTATCTGTGTGCGTGTCCTCACACGTGTTTGCCATGATACTTTTAACTACATATGAAACTTGAGTCAGAGTAGAACACTATGTGTGTCAAGTAATAGCAATGTTGATGAGAACAGTACAGAATTTTTCATCAGGATATAGTTGTGTTTGAACAATTATTTGAGGTTCTAACAAAACTTACTAGTGGGGATGCTAAAAACCGGGTGAAAGGAATATATCTTTAAGTCTTTTACATATGTTATGCAAATGTCCTAAGAAATCACAAAACTAGCTGCTCTCTTGTGTTCAGAAATTGGCTAGGATGGTTACTTTTTTCTGAATCCATATACAAAAGCTGACACTGTCTTCCACTGATAGGTGGTTTTCCTGATGCCTTATTCACGCACCGAGGAGCTTATATTGATTGATTGTAATTATTAATACGGCATGTAATTTTTTTTTTTTTTTTTTACATATCTTTAAATACAAGGAAAACAAAAGTACCTGTTGTGGTACCTTTCTTGGAGGAGGAAGAATCATTGAAAAGTTAAAATGTCAGACTTTTCTGAAATACTTTCTTACAATCATTGGATTATCTTAGCATGTAATGTGTTCATGTTCTCTCTTTCCCTGCCCAATAGAATTCCATGTCACATTAGAATGCCCATCTGTCTGTACTATTTCTAGGGACAAATCTGTTTTAAGGGTTATGTATTTCCTGCTTTTAATGTCCCACAGTTTGGCTCTGCTTGGCCTGTCTTGTTTTAGGTGCTGGGTTTGCTCATACCCGGTAGTTATGCTGTCTTTCCAGTGTGTGTCTTTCATTTTAGATCTCTTTAAGGCCTTTTCTCCTTTCTGCTTGTGTTTTTGACTTCTCTGCATTCTAGATGGACTAGTTTTGTTGTTGATTTTTTCTAGTCCTTTTGGTTACAGTCCTGCTGGTTACTCAAAGAATGTTGTCAAGTAAGGAAGGTTAGATTTTTTTAGATTTAATCTCTTCAACTATGAGTAGTTTTATGTTCACTAGCTAGGTATGTCTACCTTGATTACTGTGATCTTGTATATCATGTGTGGTGTTTGAATGATCCAGTCATGTTGTTCTTGAAGTGAAGATACATTTACACTGCAGATGTGCTGTAACTTTTTTCCTTCATATGGAAGGTCTGTTTATAATACTGTCCATGTTTAGGTGGAGTATGTCTGTCACAATTTCAGTTTGTACCAACTATGTAGGAGGTAAAATGCCTCACTAAAAAGTTCTCTGAGGTAAAAAAATAAGACAGATTTGGATCTTACTACATTGTCTGCTGCTGTTTTATTGTTGGTCTTCAGGGAGCCTTTACCAAGTCTGTTTCTTGTTGAGATCCTCTTCAACTAAAGAATTATTTCTCACTGGAGAAAAAAAAAAAAAGGCTTTCCTGAAGATAATGTAGTGTACACTGTCCACTGAAGCTTCTGTACACTGAATACTGCAGGTTTCAGTAGCATCGTATCACCATTCTTGGGCTTGCTAGAGAGACACCATTCAGTGCTGGCTGTAGTGAGTGGTAGTCAAGTTCCTTTGGCCACCAATTTAAGAATGATAGATCCTCTCAATTTCAGTCCCATGCCTTATTTGCTCCCCCAGAATTGTGTTCAGGTCAGTGCAGTGTGGCTCCTTCATGTCAGTAATGCATCTGTAATCTTGGTTTCAGGGACTGTCTGCAGGAGGACCTCCTGCTCAATCTCTCTCTTCCACTTAAGGAGGAAGCTGAACACTTTGAGGTATTTCTCCAAGGTCCACTGATTGTTATGGCAGTGCTTTCTCTTAATGAAGGTATTAGAGATGAAGGAAGTAGCTTGTGGTTTACTTAATCTTCTGGCTGTGAGGGACTCAGCAAAATGTATCAGCTTTCCCCTGGGGAGCGTAGTTTCTTTGTTAAATATCTACTGTGCTGGAAGTGTCTAAGCAATTTCACTGTTAAGATAGGGAGCCCAGTTGCTTAAATGCTTTGGGAAGGTGAGCATCTGTTTCTCTCTTGGTCCTGGTGCAATTGGTAAGTTACTGGAATATTCACTGACCGCAAGCTCATCAGTTGTCATTCCTTTCCAAACCTGTAGTTCACTCGGTCCAGGGATGACTTGGTGGTGTTTGAGAGCTCCAGCTAATTTTCAGCTGATGTTCTGTGGAGCAGTTCTAAGGTCAGTTTATATAAATTTATTTATTTATTTATTGTTGTTATTATTATTATTATTATTATTATTATTATTATTATTCTCTGAGAAACGATGAAATTTAGCAGTCTTCAGAAATACATTTTAGCAACACTGAATGAAATATGTTAGAGATTATTGCAAGGACAGATTATGATAATGTTTTTCAGATGGGAGAGATGTATAAATTATTTCAAATCACATCATGAGCTGCTAAAATGATGGCAAGCTGAGGCTGAAATGTGACATGGTCACTGAATGCTGCTTTGCCTTATCTGAGGAAGGGAATGGGGAACGTGTACTCGGAAGCTTTAAGGCTAGTGAAGTCAGTATATGCACATCTATAAATGCCCTAAATGTCTATAGTGAGCCAGTTGAGCAGGAGTGTTGCTGGGCGTGTCTTCACTTAGCCCCTGTATGTGTCTGGTTCAGACATTGCCACAGTCAGAGGGGCGAGTTCCCGTGGCTGCTCCCGGCACTGTGGTGGCTCGCACAAAGCAGTGCCGCCTGCTGAGCCACAGGTGCCCCTGCTTGCTCTTTACAGGATTATCCTGTGAGTTCTCTCGTCCGTCTGGACTGGTGGTGAGTTTTTGAGTCACAGCATAGGGACACAACTGCCTTCCTTCTTAAGTTAATCTCACAAAACTGGGTCTCTTTTTCTTTTCTTCCCTTTCTAATTCATTCGAGTTGAAGAAGTATGCATCAGATGTAACTTTGGGTTTTTTTAATTATTTTTTTTTAAGACTGGTCTTTCATATTATTTAATCACAATAGGATATTTTAATACACCTGTGGATGCGTGACTCTTACTCAGGCAAGAAATGCACGAAATATCTAGTTTAGTAGTTTAGTAATTTGATATGAAGATGATTGAGAAGTACCAAGGAGCAAAATAAATTCATTTTCCTCCTTAATTTGTAAAAACAACCTTTCTTCCCATTTATTTTAACATACACCCTAGAGACTTTTCAAAATAACAAAAATACTCTGTGGAAACTGTTATTTTAAGACTCGTATGAATGAGAAACTGGTTTAAAATGTGAGGAACATTTTTAATCTAAGTGACTTGTTAATATTGGAAGGCTTTAAAAAACAACGGTAAAAGTTACCCACTTCTATTCACTAATACTCACTAAAATACTTGTAGCAAAACCTAGTGTTAGGTTAGGGTAAAGCATATACAGAATTTAAATAGTTTCCTTCAAAGTTAGCAGGAAAGTATGCTACTTAATGACATTCATAGTCTCTCTTAAGGATCACAGATTTCACTGTGGTCATAGTGGATTGACTCAGGAAAACATATAGTGATCTAAACATCTAAGAGGAAGGTCTTCTGCTGCCTGATGCAGAGACTGCTCATGGATGTAGATTCTATCTTTAGAGAGTCTGAACAAAACCACCCTTCCATGACCAAAACCAATATATTAGGTACCTTAAATATATTAACCTTTATATAGTGCCTTCTTTGTTCTGGTACTGCGGCATCTGCCTCATTCTGCACTGCAATTCTCTTGAAGTATTTATTTATTTCTGTAGTGTCGGAAAGTCTTAGTGCAGTATGTGTTAGAAACACAGAAGAAGGTAGCACAATGCATAAAAACTTGACAAGCTAAACAGATGGAATACAAAGGGAGAAGGGATGTTTTTATTTATTTCTGCTGTCCCTTTTATTATTTTGTCTTGCCCATTCTGCTTTCTCTAGCAACTCTATTCTCTTGGGTATTTTCTTTAACTGCATATTTATGCCTTGTTGTGTCTTGTGTAACCTTTTCTTAACCTTTCATATAACATTTTAAACTTTTATATTCTGTTTTCTCTTCTTTTTTTATACTTGTTTAAGTATAAAGTATACTTCTATACGTTTATACTATACTATGCTCTTTTTATACTTTCTACTTACAACTGAAATACTTCAGTTGGGGGGAAGGAAGTAGTTGCTTTTTCTTCTGTTACAAACTATTTTATTGTCCAAGCGTTTTAGGAATTTGTCTAGTCTTCCTCTAAAATTGCTGATTGGTCTGCAAAAATCTTGTGTACCAGAATCTCTGGGTATCTCCTTTGTGGTCATAAATGAAAAGTGTAATGCAAGAATGAAAACTGTACTGTCTTTTACATCATCTTGTTCTTTCTGTGCTTTTTAGCCAAGACTTCTGGTTTAAAAACTCAGAACAGCACATTTTCAAATACTCTAAGTTGGATGTATTGGCATTGTTGTTTCTTGACCGAAGTGATAATCCAAGTGCCCATGCTTTCCTGATAAATCAAATGATGATGCTGGGTCTCCTTCAGCGAAGGCACATGCAGCTTTCACTAAAGGTAGCATAGCTGAGATAGTCAGCTATCTAAAAATAGATTTTTTTAGTAGATTTAATAGATTTTTTTTTAAATAGATTTGTTTCAACTTCCCTCCAGAATGTGGGAATTTTGTGTCCAAACACAAAAATCAAAATTATTCAAAAAGAATTTAAAAAAGGAAGGGAAGGGATTAAAACCCACAAACATCAGTTAAGAAACTGACACGTCCCAGAAATCAACATTTGAATTCCCGTAGGTTGACTAAAGAAAACAGTGACATTTCTACTGTTTCCTTAAAATGTTCATGATGTTACCTAAACTTTTGATTAGATAGTATATAAAAGGCAGTGTCCTTGCATTTGCAGGGTAGCTTACCAAAATAATGGCCACTTTTCAGTTCACCAGGTGTGCAGTGACCCGTGCTGAGGTCAGAGGGAGACCTGCACTCTGCAGCAGCTGCATCCTCCTTGGCACCACGCTGCTCACTTGCCGTGCCGATGGGCAGGCTGCTGCATCCATTCTGGGGTGTGGAGGCGGTTGCTGAGCTCACCGTTTGCTTTCTCCTCTCTGTTACCGCTGTATGCCAGCAGCGTGAGTGGCACATCCTGCTTTATCTGCCTTTTCCTGTATCTAGGCTCTCCACTACCCTGTCATGCAGTACCACTTATCTCTCTTTGGTCAGTTCTCTTGTGTGTGGTTAAGTTTTCCAAGTATTGAGGCTTTACTTTTGTGATAGCATGACTTTGTCAAATATTTCAACTGAGAAATAGGGTAGGAAAATAGAGAGGTGGCGAGTGTTCTGTGGAAGATCCACTTCCCCTGTGGCTCTTAAGGCATTGCACTCTCAGACATGATGGTGAAAAACACGAGCTACTAGAGAGGAAGATTAGAAAGCGGGAAATGTACGTGATCTCCTCTGGGATTTAGCATTTCTCCTTTAGTGGTGGGTTGGTTGTTTTTTTGTTTTTAATGAAATAACATAGAATCAGATTCTCTCAGAGATCTGTGAATCCCTAATTGTGTTGATCTCACAAAAGAGAGGATTTCCTCATTCCCCTTGTGAAATGGTATCAGGAAGGATAGAGGATAAATAGGGTCAAGTTTCAGGAAGAAATGTAGACCTCTGTTTATGGACTGAGCAACTGATGCCCTTGGTTACTAAAGGTTCTAAACCTTTTTTGTTACTAAACAAAAGTAAGAAAGGAAAGTAGTAAAATCTAATGGAATGTTTCTTTGAGATTCCTCTGAATTTCAATCTAAAGCAGAGTTCTCCGAAAACTGATGTGGGAGGAGATAGGAAGAGTTAGTTTATTTAGAGATATTTGAGATTCAGCACCATTTAGCATTGATTTTGGAGTATTCATTCTAGGAGATCAGCTGAAAGGATATGTTCTAGTAAAGCTTCATTAGGTGAGAACAGTCATATGTGTAGCATTTGTTTTGCAGAAAAACTGAACATCTTGTGTTTATATAAAGGCCAGGTTTTTCTTTTGCTGTCAGCATGAACAATTTCCATGGGAAGAGAAGGTGAGGAAGTTGGGCATGTGAGAAGACTGATGCCTCAGTGGCATTTGAAACCAATTTCTTTATTTTCTGTGAGTTTCTGGTTTTGGCATTTCTCCTAGTGACTTAAGTGTTTCTAAGTGACCTCAGCATTTCCCTAAGTGACTAAAAAAGGTTTAGCCTTTCAACATTTTGTTTTCTCAGACACATCTTCAAAATCATCAGCTTTTGGAGAAAAAAAAATCCTATGTATAACTGAAAGCTTTTCCGCAAGCTGGTGACAGAATCTGGAGAGGTGTTGTTTAGCTAGCTTGCATTACTGTAGTGGTGAACAATTAAATTCTTGCAAATACAATCTGGGATTAAAAAAACAAGATTGGAGGGGGTAGCATGAGAACTTTATACACGATAATCATTAGGTAAAATGAAGTTTCTGGAGGCTAAAATTTTTTGTTGAGTGAGCTAAGCGTCGGTGTCTTTATGAGGGAGGTCAGGGCTAAGTCCTTTGGCGGGAGAATTTCGGACGCACAGCTGGCTTGAGTGCTTCTTTGTCAGTCAGGTGTAGGCTGCTCTGCAGGATGGCTGCCTTGGCTTCCTTCTGTGGTGTGTGGTTCATTCTGCCTATTTCATTGAGAAAAGCACCTAATAATAAAGCCTGCCCGCTGTCCAAGTGGAAGGGCACACTAGATCCAGGTATGTAATGTTATGCATTACCCATATAAAAGTGCTTAGATGTTTTATTGGAGCCATCCTGCATTTTCTTATATGCTGTTGTTATCTAGAAGCCTTGTGTTTGCGAGATGGAACCTGGGGAGCAGCTTCAAGCCTTCCTAGGGGAAGAGTGAGAAGAGGGACGGATAGACAAAGAATATGATAGGATAGTGTAAACCTTTCATCCCGTTAGCTGAAACTCTGGACCAAAATATCAGAAATCTTGCTTCTTGCTGTTGTTCTGTTTGATCATTTTATCATCCCATGCTTGATATGGATCTAATAAGGCATGCTCATATGCACTGAAGCTAGACATTATTATTACATGCCAGAGCCAAGGGTAAACGTGTTTCACTAGAAAACAAGATGGCTTAGTCTGATGTGACATTTATCTTCACTCGTCAGAAGTGCAGTCAGTGGGGTGTTACCCAGATCTTTGTTCGTGGAGATAAATGTCAAATGTTATCTGTCTGCATTCTCATATGGATCTCATACCTTGGCATGTATCACCATGGTATATGAATGCCTTTCAAAGCAATAATGTACATGAGTTAGACTTAAACCAGTCAACAAAAGAATTATCCTAAAGATGTTTCTGACAATTTTCTGACAATGGCTGTTTGGAGCAAATCTTTCCTGTTTCCATTCATTCAGTAACAGAAAAATGAATTTTTTTTAAAGGATAGACTTGGGCAGTGTAATGGAATACTGAGCTTATAAAACATTCTTTGACCTCCCTCCTAGTTTCCTTTCTGCCCAGGAGGCTAAAGACATGTTTTCTCTTCTAAAGACAGTCTTAGAGCAAGCACTGCCAACAAGACCAGGTGTAATTTAAAAATATTTATGCATTGTCAGTTCTGGAATTAATCTTTCTTAATTGAATTGACATGAACTCATGTCTGCAGGTAATGTAAACTGTCAAACACTCTGCCAATGACAGCATGTTCATCAGGGTGGTGAAAATAATGACAGATCTAAATTATGATGGAATATCTCAATGTTGGGTTTGGAGCCTGATGTTTATAAATGCGTTAGTAACATCATGTTAACTACAGGCTACAGGCTCTGAGTTCAGAAGGAGTAATTATTTGTTTGCAGTTTCTGAAAAAATGAATTAGGGATGAGAAACATTTTCAGTAGTGTATTTGCTGCCATCAAGTTTCTGTCCTTTGAAATATGTATAATGGATTTTAGAGTATGTTTCCTTTAATAAACACTCTTTTGCAGAATGGAGACATTGGTTTTAAATGCATATATCAAAGCATTCATCAGCCCTGTCTAGAAGGGTCTTATCCATTTTCTCTGACAGCTAGATCAAGCCTACATTTACCTTCCAGCATGCCACTTAGCACCGTCTAATAATGATGCATCTCTTTCCTTCCCTGCACTGCAAAATGGGAATACTGTTAATCCTCTTCAATACAGATAGTGCAAGGAAGATACTATGTGTGTAACAAAATCATAGATAGTGTTTTGTGCTGAAAGAAAAATAATTGCTAATGCACCCTTCTTTGCAATGGATAACTGTTCATAATGTTTTTAGAGGTTCCTCCAGGTTCTGTGAAGTATTGTGTGTTTTGCGTGACACATTCCATGTGTTGGTCGGTAGGGAGGTCGTACTGAGGGGAGGTAGGAGCTGATTAACTCATAGCCTGAAAGAGCAATTTCCCGAGAATGGATGTTTTCATGAGTGTCGTAATAGGTACAAGTAAGGCTCACACTTCTTTCTGTGCTAGGTTCAGATGCTCTTCAGTATTTGTAGGCTGAACTCAGTGGAAATTCAGCCTGTGTAAAATGGGATAGTGATTTAGCCTTACACAGTAAGGGGTAGATTAACACTTGAATCCTTTTTTTTTTTTTTTTCTTTTTAATCCAAGCACAAGAGAAGATTTGACTGATGAAAATTAAAACGAGTTGAGTAACCCAGTCATTCAGACCAAAGGAACTGAACTTTTTTGTGGAACCCTATGAAAGAATGGCTGGAATGGTCAGATACCAGTTTGATATTTGGACAGCTACCTTATGGATTTGAATACAGAACGAAAAGCAGAGGACCTACAAGAAACCCTTCTGATCTTTTTAGATAAATCTTGGTATTGATATAAAGTCACTCTCCAAACTCTTAATGGTCTCTACCAAGGAGACCTAGTTTTAGCTCTATTTGCAAATGCCTTCAGAAGTAAAATAATCCATAGTAAAACTAGGCCATCTAAACTTTCACTGACTTTTATTTATTTTGTAGCAATGTATTTTATGAATAATTTTAGGTAAGTTATAAATAATTTTGAGAACTGCTACACAAACAGGTTAACTTAGACTTATGAGGGAGAACTTTCCAGGCACCATGTCAGAGTGCGAGAAAATAAAGAATTTCTGTATGGAAATGAACTAAAAAGCTACAGTTTGAAGTAACCTTGCATGTTACAGTGGAGGAAAAATAAAGGAGACAGTGTAGTAAAGGTAATACCTACCAAGAAGAACTTTGAGGCATGTTTAAGAAAATGCCTCATTTTCTGTCACTTTTTTTTTTGTGTGACTGTAGTCATGCAGCACTCCTCTGTTCTCACCATTATAGCACCGTTACTGTCTTTGCATTGCTGTCATTACACTGGATGTTTTGCATCAGCTCTTCAAAGGGTTGTGGTGAGAAGTGAAGACAGACTTTCAGAGTAAAGTAAAAGAAAAGTAGATTTTTTGAAATAGTCCTTTGATAAGGAATATGACTGCTTCTGTGGGTTGCTCAGTAATGTTATCCTCCCTAGACTGCTGCTTTTCCATGTATGTGCACATGGGGAGCTCCCTTAGAGGAACAGAAATCATTGGCCTTGTTATGAATATGTCTTCTTACTGGCGTCAGAAAGTGGGAATATTCTGCTAAGTGTCTGTCCATATTGCTATAAGGCAGTGGCTCATGTGGCAAAACTCTGTATGATATTAATTTGTGTCTCCTCTTCTTCTGTTTTCTTCCCTATTATTCAGTCTTTGCTTATTTAGTTCAGGCAAAGATAAAAGTTTACCAATAGCTCACTTGAAAATGGCTGACCTAGTAACACTAAGGTTCGCCAGGGTCTTCTGTAGGTAGTATCTTTGTGTAAGTGCTTGACTTTCACCTCAGAGTTCATTTTATGGTGTTGTGTCTGTCAGCTATTTCCATGTTTTTCACTATTTTCTTACCATTGGAGCAGTGCAGATTGTACAGCATTAGAGTAGACTAGGTAGATTGATTAGCATTTCTTGTCCTCTTCAGGTCTAGCTGATATTCTAGTTGAAAAAAAAAATGACAGTACCTGGTCTAATGCTTGTTGTTTTTTATCAGATAACAGAAAGTTGAGTCAGTTGTTTTCTGTGCAGAGAATTGAAAATTTGTGGTACCATTTTAAGCCTAGGTATGCTCTTGAACATTTGAAAAAAAAAAGGACCTGAATTTGTAGCTTTCATGAACTGACCTTGCTCACGTGAATCAGCAGAAACAATTTGTACCTTGGAGTAGCTTTTTGAGCTGTCAGCAGAAGAGAGACTGTTTCTGGCTCAGTTCAGCAGCATTGCTGTGATTTATTCCTGTTGGAAGGATTATGCAGAATTAGAAAATGGGAGTTTACTGAACTTGTAGTTTCAGTGGAAATGTTGCAGGTTCATTCATCCTTTGCTGAAGCAAGGGCAGGGTTTCTAGTCCAGCTTGGCTGGTGTTCCTGAGCACTTGTAACAGCTCCAGTGCTGCATTGGGCGGTGGCTTCCTTTGCCCAGTTCAGATGTGGCTGCTAATGCTGCAGGCACTTCTGGTAGCTCTCTGCAGGATTGCGTTGAAATCTGTGTTTGCGGTTGTTAGCAAAACTGACAGTAACATGATTATCATAGTTCAGCAGTGGTTTTTTTTTTCCTCCCCCCATTTTAATAGTGTTCAGAGCAAATCAGGTTAAAAAAATAAATAAATAAGTGATGGAGAAATTTGCTGTTGCCATTTTCTTAACTGGAAACTCTGCTGCTGAGCCAATTGTACTGTTCCACGGCAGATGTGTATAAAGCAGTCGAGATATCAGGAGAGGCATAGTATCTCAGGTGGCTGTGCAATGGTGCTGTACAGGTGGCCTCCTCGCAGAGGTAAGCCTGCATTCCGACCACTTGAGCTTTGGACAGGTACCATTGCTTTGGAGAGTGTCTGAACTGCAAACGTGTTTCTGTGTGCTCAAGACGGGACACAATTGTAGACTGGTAGCGAGAAGGGATGCTACAGCAGCGCTGCCCCGTGCTCTGGCAGGCTGACCTGGCTTTTGCTGTGCGCAATGGATTTGGAGTTTCACCGGCTTTTCTCCCCTCCTTATTGCCGGAGCGCACAAGTTGCTCTCGGTGTTTCCTGCTAGTCTGGGAGCAGGGGAGGTACATTTCTCTTGGATTGTTTTGGGAGATTTCCATTCAATTTTCCTTTCATTTGCTCTTCCCAGTTCATCCATAAGAGAAGCTTGGAGTGTTAAGTGAACAGATAATTCTCCGTCTTGTATATGGGCAAGAAGAATTCAGATTTGCATGAAAATAGTTGTCCTCAGGTTAGACCTTTACATTTGGAAATAGGCGCTTTTCAGGTCTATTTTCCCTCTATTGTTATGTGTTTTATTTAATGTGAATGGTGGATGTTTGGGGAGGGACAGAGGTTTGTTTCACTATTGAAATTCATTGGCAGGATTTAAGCAGGCACAGCATGGATCAAGGCAAGCTGAGTGGAGGGAGCTTATTTCTAATTAAAAACACACACACATACACTTATGCAACTGAAGTAAAAGCAAAAGCCTTTCCCGAAGCTGATTGCTTCTACCTTTCTACTTTTTGTGTTTAAACTCGCAGCCCGTGGTGACCATTTTGTGACCATTTTGTTTCAGGAATTTTTAAGACAAGAAACAGAACCAAAATCTGAAATAGGTCTCCAGTAACAGACCCCTGTAGGGCAACACCAGATAAAGAGCTGACTAGGTGTTCAGCTTCCTCTCTTAATTGCACAGATACTTGTTTCAGTCTTTTTCTTTTTTGATACTCTAACAGCAACACTTACACTGTGGAGGCCGTTGCAGCTGGGTTATGTGGTCAGTGGGTATATTTCTGGCTAGCTGGGCCTGATGTGGGCAGGTTAGTTTTAAAAGTGTAATCGGCCTCTCTTTGCTTGCAAGCAGGAACTCAGCTCTGAAAAAGAAAACAGTGAAACTGATCTGTGCTGCGAGGCCAGGAAGGCTGGGAGCAGGAGTGAATGGCTGGAGGTGACCGAGGTGCTAAGGCCCTGACTAGCCTTTGGAGTCTGGTGTGTGTTTCTTGAACCCTAGAAGGGAGGGCAGAGCACTGAAGTGAAGGCGCTAATTGTGCTATCCGTTCTCCCTCCAGACAGCTATCGGAACAAAACATTTGTTAACTACCTTAATTAAAACAAAAGTTTCGTATATCCTGAAGTAAGAGCAGAGCAGATTCAGATGCAAAATACTTCTGCAAAGCTTCTGCCTTGCAATCTGGGAAAGGAAGCTTGGAAATTGAGAATTTTGCTGCAGGAACCTGTTGCATTTCTGCAAGCATAATGTGATGCCTACTATTTTGTTAGAAACTGTAGATTTGTTTTGGTGTACACTAGTACCTGTCTTTCCCATTTGGAATAAATGGGGCTTCTTAAAAGTATTCTTTATCTTGACTGCTTACCTGCCATGTCTTTCTACATTTCTGGTAGCTGTATGAACAGGCAGCCAAGTACTTGCTGTTATTTATTTATTTGTTAGTTTTTGTCCCCCCTGATATTCCAGTGTGCAAAGAAACTCCTCTGAAGGTCATTCCTGTTGAGCTGATGTATTCTTGTGTGCCTGCATGTGCCTGGAGACTGAAACAAGTGTGCAGCAGAGGAAGTTGCTAGCTCGGAACTTGATGTGAGAATATTTATTTTCTTCGGTCATGACTGCACTTTAAGATACTCTATCTCTAGGCTATATCCCATTAATTGCTGCAACACACTGAGTTGTTGAGGATTGAAGCAAGATAGAGTAATCTCACAATAAAATTGCAGAGAGGGTGCAAGATGAAGCTGGAATTATCTTCTTTTGGTCTAGTCCTGATGCTGTTAGCTGCCGTAGGAAGCAGGAATGAATACCTAGACTTAATACCACCAAAGCTGCTGTAGTGTCAAGTCAGGGCCCCATTCGAACAGTGACTCAGAGCTTCATCCATGATCTTCTGAAGAGTGTTGTAAGTCATTTCTTCATAGTATTGTATCTGATAATCTGAGCAACAGGTAGGAGCATGTGCTCAAGGCAACCAGGGTCTTCTGCAGGGAAGTGTGTCTCTCAGATGCGAATGTGTTAGCCTCCTCCCAGGCACACAGTGCTAGTGTGATGTGTTGTGCGTTGGCAGTTCTGCCAGGACTCATCCAAGTCACTGAAGTATAACGACTAGTGTATTTTGTAGTGTTACCTCAATATGTAAATACAGGACCTTCTACAGCTTTTCTCTAACCTTCCTAAATCAAATGGCCTCCTTGACTGTGAGCGCCAATAATTAGCTAAAATCTGAACTAAAAATGTCTCCTCTAATTTTTTTTTCTTGTAGTTGGAATGTTTTGAGGGCACAGAAGGAGTTGTACACATGCAAGGTGTTAATGCATTCCCTGAAGAAAGGCTTCAGAGTTGCATGTTCTCTACATCTCATGAGCTTACTTGAGATAGGTTATTTGCTTGTTACTCTGTCACTGCTCAGGCTAGTGCTGACCTCTTAATCTTTTCTTGTATGCTTGCTCGCTCAGAACTGCTTTCATTGTCCATCTTTGTTTCTTTGTTCCTTTGTAATGTGCCCCTTTGGAGAGCTGTGACAAAATCAAGATGTAAGCTTGTCTTGATACAAAAACATTCTAACATTTTTCTGGTTTGTTCACTGTTGCCTGTTGAAGGATGTCTAAACTTTATTACTTTTCCCAGTCCTTGTTCCATGCTGAGCTGCTTTCACGGAATTAAGGGTCAGACCCAGTAGAGCACCTGGACTGTCTGCTATTGAAAAGAAGAGCTGAGAGGAGTGCAGATGCTGGAGTGCAGATGATAGTAGTTCCATTACAGCCTAACAGCAGGTGCATGTAAGCTGTATATTAGCTCCTCAGCCACTGAGAGTTCTGCAGCTCTTCGTGGAGGTATCTGTGTCTTCCTAGGGCTGAACAGCTTGGCACCTAAGCTTGAGCATGGCTGAAGGATTAAGTGTTGCTGAAGGCGTGGGTCGGGCGCAGCCAGCAGCAGGAGCAGGCCTGCCCCTATGCCTTCACCACTGCAGTTCTGAATACAGGACCTGTCTTTGAAGAGGTGGGGCCTGTGTCTTGCGTTCTGTTTGAACGTGATAGCAGCACAGCTGCAGCACTTAGCAAGCTGCAGGTGCGGGTCAAGGCACAGAAGTGAACTAAGGACCCAAACCCAAATCTGCCTGCTGGCTGAGCACGCTGTTCCTAAGCAGAGTTAGTGGGAACACCAGCCACCACTCCTACAAGCCAGCGGGAATGAGAGACTCTAGTTGACCTATGGATCCTGGATGGATGCTGGCAGCTCCCTGCTGCCTCGAGTTAAGGCAAGGTGTGAAATACACACGTGGTTCTTTGGCCCTCACTGCCTGTCTCTCAGGAGTTCCCTGGAAGGGAGATACTGTAGTCAGTGAGTGCTGCAGTCTGCGCTGGCCCCTCTGGGTGCCTTTGTGGTGGCTGGCAGTGCCTCTGCTCTGTGCCAGACAGCTGCAAATCCCCTGCAGTGTTCTGGATACCCTGTGCTTTTTGTTGCTAGTCCTGATATCTTTCGGGGTTGGGAAAGAAATAGAGCTGTTCTGGAATCTTTCAAAAGCAATTACAATTCATTCAGAGATGGTTTTAATTTATTCAGTGGCTTCTAGGAATGTACTTTTTTAAAACCCTATCGTGTTCATCTTGTACTTGCAAGTGGATTTCATCTATTGGTGCAGAAAAGCTGTGTCTGAGAGAGAGACAGAGAGACATCTTCAAAGGGGCGCTGTGTGGTCAGACTATTGGACTAGGATGTAAGGGACATACATTCTATTTCTATAGGAGTATGAAATTCTGGAAATTCCAACCCCACCCCCTTCCCCCAAAATATCTTTCCTTGTGTACATGAGAACCTCCTTTGCAGAGAGCACTGAGCAAGGCAAGGCCCTGGCTCAGTGCTGAGCACTGGTAGCTAACTGGGGTAGTTGAGCTCTGGTAGCATTTGTGCAAGCGTCTGTGTTTAGAATCTCTCTATCTGTCTCTTTGTCAGGCTTCTGGAGGCTGCCACCTCAGTATTTGATTCTGCATTCAACTCACAACTGATTAGGTATGCAATGACACAGAGTGGAAATGCTTCACACACCCAGAAGTACCTTTGCTTTCACTTTCCGGTGTCTTATTGGGCAAGGCCCATAGGTGCCCATGTCTGCAATTTCCAAATACCCAGAGCAAGCGCATAGATTATGGTTGAACTATGTTTTTCTGAAATGTTAACTACATGTTATTTTACTTCTCTGTATGTGTGATGCATTTAGGACTGGAATAAAACAAAATACTGTCTGGATTTGGTGAACATATGAGGCCTAGGGTGTCATCTTGTGGTTGCTTAAAAAAGTGCAAGAACAGCTGTAGGGGGTGAGTTTATGTCTATATTTTCATCTGAGCTGACTGAGGTGTATTTTCCTTTTCCTCTTCAGCTGCATTATGATACTTTCTTGCATAAGCTGACTACCTGCAACCTATGTGATAATTACTGGAAGTTGCGATGAGGAGGTTAAAAGTCATCCGGAGGGCATTAGACAATCGTATTTTTTTTTGGCATTGAGAGCATCAGAGTATCGCTGCTGGTATTTGAGCCAGCACAATGTCAGAGTCAGAAGACTGACAAACTGCTGGCCATGACATTCTGTGTGCTTTGTGGGTTTCGGTTTGTTTATTTGTTTTGTTAAGGGGCTTTCTCTCTAGCTTCAGCCTTTCTCTGGCAGTTTCAGCCAGCTAGCTGAGTGTCATCTGTGCCTGACACCCAGGAAAGGTAGAATCACAGGTTTTCATGTCCCAACCACAGCCAAGGCATTTTGGACCCAGGTAGTCTTCTGTGTGAAACACAGAGGTTGTGTACTAGACACTGTGGTAGGCATGCAGCTGATAAAACACAGGCGCTCTCAGGCTAGAATATCTTTGAATGAGAGTGCCTTGCTATAATGTACTTGCTATAGTGAAAGAGAGATTATTTTTATTTATTCCCTTTGCTACTGAAGGAAATTGGCATTTATGCTGATATAATGGGCTTCACTTCCTAGAGAAGAAAGTGTGATGACAGGTACAGCTACTCTTTTAACTTTCTATGTGCCCTCAAAGGATGTTTGCCTCTGTTCTTGGCAACTGGAAGAGGGTAGAGCTGTCCTAGCCAAAATGAACTTCCTGCGAGCTGGGACAAACGAGTGACATCAAGTTGTTCACTGCATTGGACTAAATCTTCGCCCCATTCGAAGCAGGCACTAAGCTTTCCTGCATGCTGTTCCTGCGTGGCGGAGTGATGTACAACAGGAGCATTCACAGCATTCACTAACAGGGCATGTAGATAGAGCAGTAGCATTTTCTTTCTTGCGAGTGTACATTGGTTTTTCCTCAGTGGGACAGGCTGAGAGACAGGATGGCTTCTCCATCTTTTTGGCAATGTTTTTAATAATACATGCCTAGTTGTGGTAGAACTGTCAAGCCTGTGCCTGCCTGGACAGAGAGGCATCTGGAATGCAGTGCACTCAACTCAGAAGGGCATTAGCTTCCACTCTTTGAATGCTGGGAGAACAGGCATGCTCAAGTCTCTTGCTGCACTTCGTAATTGTTTTGGAGGGACATTGCTCTTAAATAACCCTTTAAATTCTTATCTAATTACTATATTTTCAAATGACACACTTTATTTAGCCCTAAAATGAAAATAAGCTTGCTGTATTTTTACTGTCAGTTTTATAGCATTGATTGAGCCAGAATTTATTAGTGGAGGCTCAGCTGATGCAATTGCCGGTTATTTCTGGAGTGCTGTTTTGGCAACAGTGAAGACAGAATCCAGGTGCATGGTGATTGGTTCCAGCTCTGAGTTCTCATTTATAGGTCAGGATACTTCAGGAGTTTCTTAACAACCAAAAAATAAGGAAGCTATTAAGGCTGCTGTTTGCTCCACTGTAGCCAATGGGACTTCACATTCTGGAAATTATTTCAATTATTTCAGGTAACCTTCATTACACCAGCCTGTTCAACAGAGTATAATGAGTATCATTTACCGCTTTTGCTTGACAAAATGCATGCTTATTTTATAATGCAAGGTTACAGGAAAGTGTAAGGGTGCCATCAACTGCAATAGTGACAGGTTCATCAAGGCTAACTAATTCCTGCAGCTTTCATAGTGATCTTTTTGAAAACAGCAGAAGCTTTCATCTAGTGAAGAACATGACTGTCACACCAGGATTGCAGGGTTTGCAGCAAATTTTCTACCTTCCAGGCACCAGAGAAAGTTCAGAGAGATACTTTTATGAATCACGGTGGAATCCCAGACTGTAAATCCAATTTTTAGTGCAGAATATTTACTGTGTCTAGGGCAAGGGGACTAAGTCTAAATGAAGTATGTTTTCCACATGCAGATCAGATTTTTAAACAGGCTTTGAATCTAGGCTGTATATCCTTTAATGTTTTGGTTCAAGAGCATCTCTAAATCCAAGGCACAGAAAGTATCTATTCAGTAACTTTCTTTACAGTTATGCAATTAGTAAAGGAATTCATTAGAATTTTTTCTTTCTCTCTCTCTCTTTATTCTTCACTGTAAAAAAAAAAAAAAAAGTACTTCTACACAGGTTAATAGTAAATACCTAAGTGTACCTAAATACCTAAAATTGCATATTCTTTTAAAATGTAATTAGACCGGGTATTGTGGCACTACTTCTTCTAATAGACACTGTATAATACCTAAAATGCAGTATGGATTTGCAACTGATAAACAAAGCTGTAAACTTTTTTTTTGTGGATAGGTTTATTTAACCGTCTGTAAATGTCATTAAGTAAACAGTAAATTAATGCTTTTGTTTCTATACACATGCAGGTGTTGTCAAGATACATACAGTGCTGTAACTAAGAATTTGTAGCTAACAATACTGAAACCTTTTCTAAATAGAAACTCCAAGCATTTATCGATTGCACTGTGAGGTTTCTTTGGCATACATAATTTTAAGTAGTGCTTTTTTTCCCCTCATTAAGTTAAGATACAGAGTCTTTAAGGTGCACCCGACAGAATTCAAGAGTATCCATTAAAGGGGAAAAAAAAAAAAAAAAAAAGGACAACAAGAACAGGCAACCTCTTGAGTGATTTGTATGAAGAATGTAGTTAAAGCCAGGAAGGCAGAACCATATGTAGATACCATGAAAATCAGAACATGTAAAAGGAACATGACCTTTCTTTTACAGCAGTCATGACCTCCTGAACTTTGGCTAACTTTGGTTAAATTCCTACTTCTTATCTATTTTCCAGTTTAAAATACTAGCAAATAAAAAATACAGAGAGCCTCGCTGAATTTCATCCACAACCTTAGGCAACACCTCATAGCTATTTAAAACAAAAGATGAAAAACGCTTCTTTAAATTGGCTTCACAATCTTCATTGATAAATAGTTCTGCAGGAGGAAAAGAAACAGAGGAAAAAAATGTGTGAAATACATGTAGTTTTGTAAAAGACAATTAGAATATTAAAATATTAAGATATTAAAATGGATCAAAATGTATTCAGAGTATGGTAACTTCATTTAAAATGCAACAAAGTAGATTTGTTTGCAAATCCTATTTTAGTTAGACTAAATAGGAGATTTAGTCTAAAATAGGAGATCTAGACTCCAGGCTATTTCTAACTGAATTAATTTTAACTGTGAAAGTTATTTAATGGTTCCAAAGTACTCATCTGCTTGGTCATTCCTTACTAAATTAGCTTTAATGTACATTCTAATAGATTGTACCTTAAAAACAGTGGAACCCGTTACTTAAAAACAATTGATCTCTAAGGTTACATTAAATATAAAACCTTATCTCCCTCCTGGAACTAAGGAGAATCCCCTTCCTGATTAAGAGCCTGTACTGTAGAGTTGTACCTAAGCTAGCCGTATGCTACACCTGAATAGTAACATGTTAGAGTTCTTACCGGCAACGAGTAGAGGAGTACAGCCACAAACAGGAATACAATTAGCAAGATGATAAGGCCTATAAAGAGCCACTTAAATCTGCGCCACACAATAAATTTCATTGTCTTGCATGGATTTGTAAACCACAGGAAGGAAGTATCTGGTCGGCTGCATTTTTAGAGAAATAAATGAATATCATACTATTAAAAACAGGGAATACTAAGTGAGAATAACACGCATTAAAACACTCTTGTTTTGGAGCTGAAGAAAAGCTAGGTAGCTGTGTAGAGAATGGCAATGGTGTTTTAGTGAACATATGCCCTTACACTGAAAGTCCCCAGCGTTTTATCCAAACATATGCATAAAGAAACAAGACAGGCCCCATAAAGAACACTTTGCTCAGGATAGATGATGTCTAATACATCATCTATGGAATGTAGATTTTTGTGAAGAACTTTGTGGTATGTAGGTACTGTATTTATTAAACTGGTGAGAGAAAAGTATCTTACTTTGGTAGATCTAATTTGGGGTTCATGTTGGGTTCATCTCTTCCTTTACCAGCTGGTCTTTCCTCAGCTTCTTTTTCATTGACAACTTCCAATGTCATTTCAACTTTACCCTTCAGAAAACAAAGGTGTGTTTAATATAAACAAACATCTTATGAGCAAAGGAAAAAATACTTTTACCTATATAGCAGTTTTGGATGAGCTCCTTACATAAGATTTCAACTTTAACTCAAAATACACTTGCTTCTGCACTATGACATTATCACAACTTTGTATCGCATAGAATCACAACTAAAAGAATGAGCAGAATTATTTTGTGTGCTGGATTTATTTGCAATTTTACTTTAAGCTATATATTGTTTTATATGTATAGCTGTTTATATTATACATATATCTTAAGTACAAGGTTCAACTGCATGTTTGAATATCTTAATCTATTTGAGTTAGAATTATAATAGTAGTGAATGAATAACTACTTCCAGATAGACCCTTGGCAATTGAAAAAGATAGGCTATAATGCTTTTTTTTTTTTTTTTCCAGCTTGCCTTCATCATCAAGAAGATGGTCTGGCTTTTCCATTTTTCATAATTTGTTTTGTGTATAAAAACGCTTTCCACATTCAAACTAATTTCTTTAAAAACATACAGGATGTGTGGTTGTTTCTTTTAAGCTATAATGTGACAAATTAATTTACAGAATAGCTCTACTGGCTGCTTTTGGTGAGATGACTCAATCTGGCTCTAGTCATACAAATTAAAGAGAGAAAAAAAAAAAAACAAAGAAACTTAAGTACTAAACTAATTTAAAAATACAAAATTGCTGATGGAGCAAAATGCCAAACCTGAGCCTGGAATGATCTTTTTATTCCGTCTCTCTCTATCTGGTGAAAGCTGACATCTAAAGAGGTGATTTTTGCAGTCTTTCTTCATTGTTTTAAAACCAAATGAACACATTTTAGTACTGTAGAGAGAAGTAATAATCATACCGCTAAAATACGAGAGCCGTCCTTTTCTACGTAACATGGCCACCAGCCCTTCATGGATTTCTGCTCAAAGAGGGAGGCGGTCTTGTAAGCCTTCTGAGGATTATCTGTTTTGTAGTCTGGAATCATGTCTACATTGCACTTCTCTGGAACTTTGGCGGGAATGATTGTTCTGTGTAAATCAAGCTCAACAAAACCTAGGAGAAAAAATGCATGCATCGTGTAACTAAATCATCCAGACAGAACAGAGGTTCACGTGAACCTTGCTTAGAAATAAGCATGTTATACAGGAACAACCTTACCAAACATGCTACACTTGTGTTTGCTGTTGGGAAGCAGATAGTTGGGCCTAAGTACAGGCTGATGCCTCCCACTTCGTTGATGTTGAAAGCACTGGTGGTATTCCTAAAAAATTAACTTAACCAGCTCTTTCCTTCCCCCCCTTTTTTTTTTTTTTTTTAAAAATGATGTCTTTTTGTATGGATTTCCCACCTCCTCAGCTCTCAAGAGAAAATAACCAATATAATGGCTGTGTGACTCTGGATAGTTAAACACATGATTTTGCTCACTTAAATGATCAGTATAAATCAATGATTGTTTTCAGCACTTGAGGGGTATGCGGTTTGCCTGTAATCTAAAGACCTTGAGCTTTCATAACACAGGGCAGGGAACAATCCTATCCAAAGCTCTGAAGTGCTCTACAGAGTAGCTGAATACTACAGAGAAGCATTGCTGTAAAAAAGGTATTCTTTGTTTTGTGCAAGCTTAGTATTTAATCTCAAAAGTCTGTATTATGCTAAAGCAGGAGTCAGTTTCAGAGCAGAACTTCCAGTGTGTCAGTATTTGGGGACACACCTCCTTATAAAGGAGTTGCACATTTAAATGATGATACTGCCTAAGAGGAAATACCAGCCAGGGAGTACCAACTGGGCAGCTCAATCAAGTAGCCGCTGCTGCTTTCATTGAACAAGTTGAAGACCTGCTCCAATGATACTGAAAAAAATTGCATTAAAAAAGGTACAAAGTAGGTAATCTAACCTAATTACAGCTTTATGTAAATACTCTTACTTATAACTGAAATATTGTTATTTTAACTAATTTTATTTTAGAGGCAAAGTAAGTTTTTATACACGTTAGCTTCCCATTCACATTGTACGACAGGGCCTATATGAATGGAAAAGCAGCATGGCTCACCTGCAAGCTTATACATGAGTGTAAGTGGCACTGTACAGTGTGTGAGAGTGGAAAGGTACCTGCATGCCCAAGGGCTGAGTGGTCAACTAGAAATGCAGTTCTTGTGCAATATGTATTTCTTTAATTTTCACGTACGTACTTTTTTTGAAGCCTTACCTAGATAGTCATCCAAGGAGAACTTGTCATTATCCCATATCTGAATGATCAGTTTGGGTGGGATTCTGAATTCTGTCTTGTCAAGACTCCAGAAATGTTCCTAGGAAATAAATAATAAAAAAAAAAGAACTAAGAATTACATATGAAAATTCAAGGCTGTGATCTCTCCCTGCTTGTGAATTTGGATGGAAGAGGATATGTAAGGGGTGAGAGGAACAGAATTAAGGATTTTATCTTGCTAAGAGCAAACTTGTTGCCAAGATATTGTTCCTTGCTCAAAGATAAAACTGAACCTGTACACAACAGTTTGAGATATATGAGAATACAGCCAAACTTCCTCTTACAATATGTGCATACAATAGAGTTGTCAGACTAACTACAACCAGAACTTTAAGAGCTAAAGTCTTTAGAAATACTTAACCTTTTTAGAAACTGTACAGAGTTGTTCTGCTGGAAAATAGTCGAAAGGAAAAACAAATCTCCAGTTGAAGTTCCCCTCACCATCCAATGATCGGTAGTGAACATCTGTTTTCTGCTTATTTTCTTCATTACCAGGCATCCATCTGAAAATAACAGGCAGATGTGGCTGGTGGTTGCCGTGAAGCTTCAGTACTTGTTTGTGCCACAGTCATTACATTGAGTAGTTGCAAGCAAGCCATAAGTACTGGGTCCCAGGGGGCCGGTGAGGCTGCTACAAACTTTCTTAGTTTGGTTACTATCTGTCATTGTAAATAGGAATGAGTGTCTGAACTGAACTGGCAGACCAGCAAGACCTACAAAACCTTTTCTCCATCAGTGACATTTCTTTTTTTTTCCTTTGAGATTAGATAGACAAGCCTACTACTATCTTGCTGTGGCTTGTAATGAATTGATTGGATAGTCAACCAGTAAGATTCCAGAGATTTTTTTTTTTTTAAATGAGGCTAATATCTGGGACCTTTTTACAACTCGTTAACTGCTCATGCCTTATCTCATACCACTTTTGTACTTTTCTGAGGTAAATAGCATTTCAGAGGGTGCAGTATGCCAAGATAACTTCTTTACCTATGATTGATAGTCAAGAGGCTCTTCACTTGAGACAGGAGTCACCTACCTCACATTCTGAAACTGCAAAACTAAAACATTTAGGCAGAGCTTTACAATCCAGTTGGTGTGTGTATAGCCAGCATGTTATTTCTTCAGCTTGGCTCAAGTTAAGAACTGGTCTTTGGTCTCCATGGTCTAGACATTCGCAGGACATTCTGAACCTACCCCTTCACATAGATGTCACTCATTTCTTCCCCAGTGATACTCTTTTCATCCAGAAGGACATCTTTGGTGTTCCAGACAATTACTCGCAAGATATACCTGGGAGGCAAGATGTTTGAGGAAAGACATTTGAGTTGCTTTGTCAGGGCAGGCAGATGGGTAGGTAGCATACACATATACTCACTTCTTGGCTTTTCGGGGTGTGATGTTGAAGGGAGGGCCTGGCGGTCCTAAGCTTTTGGGGAAAACATCAACCCACATCTGGAGCTTTCCCTGTATCAGTGGAGAAGTTGTCATAGTCATGTATAGCCTATTTACATCTCTAGTGCTGCTAGTCACAGAGCAAATCTCTCTTTGGTTCCTAAAAGCAACGTCTTGTCTTATACATGCTGCAGAGAGGAACAAGACGATTCCTTCCTGTTCTGCTAGAGATTTAATTCCTAGGGATTCAGTGCAAAATAGGTGCCTAGGTCCAAATTTTTATTCTCCCAGAGGTTATAGCACAAGTTTGAGACGTGGCTGGTACTTTGCATAAGATGATCAGCCTCTTCAACTATGTTAGATTATTCTTCTGAGTGAGGCAACTCCTGCCGATTTTTTTGTCCCTGTTTTGCAGCTGCAAGCCTATTTCTTTAGTCTTGCAGTTGACTTCTCTGTTTGATATAGGACACTTTTATTAGTGGTTGTTTAAAAAAAAAAGTCACTGGAAGACCAATACTAATATTTATTCCTTTTTTATGGATCTAAGCCATCCTCTTCAAACTTGCATCTGAGGACCTTGTAGAGAACTGATAAGTTGGTTTTCAGTTTTTGGAAGTAGCTACAAAACTTCAAGCAGGCTCCCTCCTTTATTGCTGTTATGCTATTAAATAGGTATTCCAGCTTATTTCAAAGTAATAAATCATTCCCAATTCCCACTCTTGTCAGTGTCCAAAACCATCATAACAGCAGAACACAACTGCAGTATGCTGTGCTTCTAATCTATCTGATTTAGTTTCTCAATAAGAGAAACTAATCAGCAGTATCTTAAATTACGTGCAAGAGCTACATTGCTATATCAGTGATACTACCACCTCACTGATGGGTCTATTTATAGCAGCATATTATGACTCTAAGAATATTCCATTTCTGCACCTGTGAAACCCCAAGTGAAACCAGTTTATAGTACCTGTGGGATGTTGGGCTGGAAGGTGCTGTACAAGGTCCTTGTCTCCACATGTTCAGGGACCAAGCCCTGGGTTCTGAGGATATAAAGGGCCAGCCGCTCTTCACCTGGACCCAGATGCTGATGCAGTATCTTGTTAGCTTCTGAAATAAAAGGAAGGAAACAGAATGGACTAGTGACCCAGAATTTGCACTTATATATTCAATAATAAAAAAAAGTTTAAAGTTTGAACCCCCCTCTTTTTTTTTCTTTTTTCATAAATAATTAACAAGTTGTACTTTTGTATCAGCATTAGTTTAAGAAATATATAATTAGTGAAGAAGCTTACCAACGTCCTCCAAACTATAGTCTCGTCCTCCGTAGTTAATTCTTCTACCATTTTCAGAGAGGACTGGAGGAGCATAGCCTTTAAACCTAGCTATGTTTTGCAATAACTGTGTTGGTTTTAGTTGATCACGCCAGGTATTCACACCTGAGCTTTGGGAAAGAAACAAAAACACATCCTAAAACCGTTAAAACATTTGCAGCACTTGCAAATTATATAGAATGTATTTATTAGTTTTATATCAATTCATAATGGGCTGCGCTGACTAGATCAGCCACTTGATTCGTGAGGTAATAGTTTGAAACTGTAGTATAATTCCGTACCAGTACAGTTACCATTCGAGACATAGTACACCTTTTCTTTATATAAGAAAGCAACTTACGCTAAAAGATGCTTTCATATTTATTCCCAAAAGCAGGTCAGAAAGTTCTAAGTGTAAGTTCTCTGTACATAAACAACAAACCACTGTATAAAGGGAAGATTTCAATATTTGAAGTCATATTTCTTTTTAGAGGCGTAGCTCTTCTGAAGACTTTGCAGCTTCACTTTGAATTCAGATGATCCAGTGAGTGCACCAACCAACCTCAGCGTTGTTTTTAGCCCAGTAACTAAGCTGAAGATGGTCCAGGTTTGTTACAGTGACCGTAGGCTACATTTCACAGAGGCAATGTTCAGTAGACAACATGCAACTTACACACAGTACTGCTGTGGGATGCCACAGTGCGATCCATAGCGAGAAAGGAATCTGTTCTCAAGATCAATGATGGTTTCGCCTACTTTTTCATCCCGAGTCAGCGTGTCATAGTCATAGACTGAAATCTTCAGATCCTTTTCTTGAGGTAAGAAGCAACTGAGTTCATACATTCTAAATATAAAAAATGTCCAGTTAACACTGTTGTTGAAAAATTGTTGAAAAATCGCCTTTACAAGGTATTAAAGAGATATTTCCAATTGCAATATACCTAGAAGTAGTTGAATGCTTTACTGTGTATTTGCACACATTAATTAATCTGTCTGTGCTTCTCTGGATATTAAATCCTTGTTTTCTGCAGCATGTATTACTCTAGAGGTTTTCTGTGCAACAGCCTGAACTGTGATTGAGCCACTGGGGCTCTGTAAGACACTCCATAAAAAGCATGATTGTTGAATTAACTTCTGTTTTTTTATACTGCAATGCAAAAATGGTTGGAACCTTAAAACATATGGCCTATGCATTTAGCTTCTGAAAATAGAAGTGATTATCCTACTGTCTGGTTTCTCTACACAAAAACGTCTATAGAACTTCTTAAAATTAATTCTCAGAATTTACTTTTAAACTATTCAGTTTCATGGTTCTCACTGCTGAATCCATTACCATTGGGGAGAAGTATTCCACTGGTTAGCTATTACCTATATATATATATATAAATAAAATATATATATATATATATATAGGTATTTATATATATAAAAAATTTCTCTTCTAACTTTGACTTCCACAATTGTTAGTAAACAAAAAAAGTGGATTTTTAAAGTTACTTTTCACGTGTAATCAAAATACTATATTTATCTTTCTCTTTCACAGGCTAAACAATTGAATTCCTGGGATACTTCATTGTAAGGCGTGCTTTCCCAAATATCTCCTAATCCTCACAGCTTCTCTTTGTTAGCTTTCTAATTTATCAAAAATTCTCCAACTCTAGGGACTTTTAAGTAATACAGGATGAAACTTTGGCATTTCTAATTAGGATTTTTTGGCTTATGTATTTCAAATATACCATTAACTTTTGAAGCAAGTACCAAGATACTGGCAATTTATCTTCAGCAATTGACTGGTTTATCACACCAGTCAAGCAGTTTTCAGTTACAACTTTTTCATATTCTTCAAGCATGTTTCATTGTTCCTAGGCACTTCACATACTAAATTTTAATGTATACTTTCCGGTTTTGTACAGTTTGTTTACATGCTAAACAGAGTCTGCAGAGCAGGCAAACACGCAGCTGTCCACCGATTTCAAAGAGAGTATGGTTAAAAAAAAACCAAACGGAAGTACTGGAAATGCAATTCTTGTCCCAGTAAATTGTTACCATATGACTGTGAGTATAGTTTTGGATATTTAAAATAATGGCTTATCTTATTTGATGACATTAGTTGAAATAATATGAAAGCATTCTAAAATACAACACACATCAAAAATTTAAAAAAAATTGTTACCTGCCAAAAATGGGGTTGAGAGTATTGGGTATATAATTATCTCTGTCTTCAATCACTTTTTTATTTAGTGTTATTTTTATATAAGGATCACACTATTCAGAAATCAAAAGAAAAAAAATGGTTAAGGATCCGTTGTCAGCATGGTAACATTCTTCTTTAAAATACACGACAGCAGAGGTGGCTCACACCCATAAAAACACAGAGTCTCACCAGCCCGTTGCTATCCTGAGGTTGAAGCTGCAGCCCTCGAACAATATAAATTCGCACGACACACTCCTGCGGCCCACTGTCCGGGAGCTCCCGGAACTGGCGAGGAGGAGCCGGAATAGTAGGATCATCAGGTAATGCATAGATTTTAAAGGACCCCTAAAAATAATCATTAAAAGCTCTGTCAAAAATTTAGAAATGTCACTCTAACAAGTTCTGTTTTTCTTAGTAATCACATGCATACACAGTCTATTTTTACATGGGAATATCAACATAACCAAACAGTTATTTTTGAGCCTTTTCTCCAACTTCAGTGAGCTTGTGATAAGATCTACCACCAAGGTGAAGTTACATCCATATCAGATCTAAAATAATGGAGCTTTTTTTTTCATTGCAATAGAAGTAATCAATTTACTCCAGATGGGAATCTAAAAAGTCAGTCATATTAATTTTTCTCTCCAATGCATTATTTCCTGTGATTTTTTTAAATGTTAATATTATGAAAATAATGTTTTGTTAAATATGTTAACATTATGAAAATCTTTCAAAGTCATAGACGAAGTCTTAAAAATACTACACCATGCCTTTCTCAGAGTCATTTTATAAATGCACTTTGCTGAGCATATCTGCATGTGAAATTGTGGCTGTATATCAGGGACGGTTCTGTTAAGTAGGTATTCGTAAAGCTTAAAATGATAGAAATTATTTTTTTTTTTCTGAAGTGATGTATCACTTTTAGAGCAAGCGATCTGCAGTGCTATCCTTTCCTTGAACAAAAAAGGGTGCCTTAAGCTAAACAGTAAAGAACACTTGATAAATATATTCAAGCATGCACCTCTGTTTCCATTTAAATGCTTACATGCCTACATGCTTACTGATAACCTCCTAGAGAGAATAAAAACTATATCCAGCATTTGGCTGTTTCCCATTACCTGAAATTTACCTTAAACTCCCCAACAACCGATGGATCATCACTGTCTTCAGATTTGCCTCGGTACAGTTTAAAAGTCTTGCAGAAGTCTGTTAAGCCATTGAATTCAGGTACCTTTTCCAATTCACAGTCATACACCTTGAAAAAAGCAGGGAGATAGGAGCATTAAAACATTTAGAAATTACTGTGCATATGAGCTCTGTCACTTTATTTTTTCTAAGGGGAAGGGAAGATTTATTTTTTAAAACCAAATAAATAACGGCTCCTAACCTTATCTCTACTTTCTTCATTAGTAATATTAGAGGAGAACAAAATGTGGTCTGACCTCAGCTTTTAACTAATAGACAAGAAAAGTTACCACTCTATGTCTCTGTTCTTACTATTTATGTGTTATTTTTTCAGTTTCGGGATCTGCCTGGCACTCAAAACCCTAAGTCAAGAGTAAAATTCTATTTGACCAAAGGTTGTGCTAAGCATTTAATACATCTTTTAAATCAGTGTTTGTATTTCTGGAAGATTTCTGGAAAGATTTCTTGAAACCTTCATTTCACCACATGAATTAATAATAGACCTATATATGTAATCATCAATAGTTGTATTTTGAAAAGAGCATTACCAATTGAAAGAAAAAAGGTATAGTTCTGACAAGGTATTATTATTATTGTATTCTAAGCAGTACCTTTAAAGTATCATATCCCTTTTTAATGTACTGTCCGCATTTTTCAGGTTCTCCCACTGAAGCATAAAATTTGCTCCACCAATCAACAATTTCTTCTTCCTTAAAAATAAGCAAATAAAAATCTTATTAGCAGATAAGAAAGATTCCTACTATCCATTCCAGCTGCTCCTATAATCATGCTGTACAGTAGAAACAATGAATAACTAAACACCCTAAAACCTTACTATCAGTCAAGGAATATTACAAGTTCCTCAGCAAAAAAGAAAATCAAGAGTACAAATGCTGAAGAGGTGTAGTCTCTTACCCAAGTTTAGATATCTAGTTTATAATCCAGCTCTGTCTATATTCAACAGATCAAGAGATCCTGAACTCAAGAGACAGTTATCTCAAAGAAGTGATTTCTGAAGCTGTGCATGTGTCTTCTGTCCCAGGGTCCTCCAGCATAGTCTACTCGCCTAATTTTTAGAGGGCTCAAGTCAGAAGAAGTGATTCTGTTCCAAGTAGCTCATTAAAGACAAAGCATTTAGGCTTCCCGTCTATCCAGTCTAGTACTGTGCTGCTAGTAGCAGTTTCTACTTGCTTCACCTTTTTTCCCTTGAGCCAAGAGCAGTCGCTGCTTTGGCTGCTGAGGAGGAACACCATCATTCTTAGAATTCATTACAAAAGTTCCGTTAGTGTGAGTAGTGACTATAATAAGCACGTTGAAAAAATTTCCCCTGTGGTATAAATTAGCTAGTCTTTTTTTTCAGCTAAGATTTGTTCACAGCACTGGGACAGATCTGTAACTGCTGTAAACACAAACTGCTCTCAAAGCCATCAGAGATCTTCTCTACCCTGACAGAATGCTGTTCACTGATGTCAGTAATTCTACCTTATTGTTGATCAAATGCATTTGGGAAAGAAAGAGCAGTGAGGTCTGAAAAGGTAATATTCAAATGACTTAAGAATAAAACATTCCACTCGACATGCATTCCTGTTTTCAACAGTTATTATGTTCTGTTATTTATCCATAAGAACTACATAGTTATGTTCCCCAGAAACATACTCCGATTTGTAATGCTATTCACTCATCATGTAAGCAAGTATAAAAAAACACCTTTCTTAAAGAATATTTAATAATTAAGATTTAGAATTTGTTTTACACAGATAATTATGTTTTAACAATAATGTTTCAGTATTGCGTATTTTTCCCTTATTTCCTATTGTATAAATCGCTGGTAGATTGTATAACACATTTGCAGAAACAACTATTCTCCACCCCTAAAAATATCAGTGTTAAAAGACAGAGAGATTTGTAATTGCAAATATATGCAAGAAAGCTTTTATTTTTTAAAAGTAGCATACATTACCTTTTCTGTAAGCTGTTTTCAATAATCAATTCATAAAAAAGAGGAAGAGAGAAAAAAAAAAGTCAAGATCGGACTTGTAACAACTTATATAATTTTGAAAAGTAATAGCATTTTATGAATATTTTTGAAGAATATTTTCTTTTCCTCTCTGCCTTTGGTACCACCAACTTGACTATGTAGGTTAAAAAAAAAAAAAAAAAAAAGGAGGTGGGGGGACACTGTGATAACCTTAGACAAATTTTTCTAGACAAATTTCACACAAACAAGTTGAAGCCCTTTTTGTATCTTATGAGTATTTAGTTCTAAAAAGATCAACAAACAAAAATCTTACTAAAACCCAACAAATCTTTATAACAGCCTTTTCCTTTCTCCTGTCATTTTGCAGTTGTTCACAGGCTGTGGAATTTCAGGAGTCTGAGAAAAATGAAAAAAATTAAAGTACAGGAACAAGGATTACGTCTGCAATAAGTGCAGTAACAGTCTTCACTGTCCAAAATGCTTCACTTGTTAGATTACAGATACCATAATTATGACCAGGTATTCCATTAAGAGCAAGCATTATGCATCCCCTTTGAAAGCAACGATTAGTGAGAAGCAACGAGTGAGAGTGATTTGTGCTCGTGTTTAGGTGTAATCCATGTTGTTTAATTTAAAGGTATCATCTTTAATTTTTTATGTAAAGCAAAGGAAATACAAAAATCATTTTAGAAGTCGTCAAACCAAATGCATCAATAGATCAGGACATCCCTCTGAATACATCATTCTCATGCTATTCCCCTTTCTATTCTGAAAGTAACAGTAACATCTCCTTAGGATGTTCATGTCTTTTTTAATCTTCTTATCTAACTTAAAATTAGAAATACAGCATTTCTTTTCCCAGATTTGTGTAAGAGCTTTGTCAGATCTTCTGAAGGCAACTTGAGAGATCTATGCTCAGAAACTACATCATTATCAATTTGCAAAACCTAAAGCAAGTTTTACTCAATACTTTGCCATATTTGAATTTGACTTCCCTTAAGTTCTGGTTTATAATACTGGCAACAGGAAAGGTAGCTTTCATTCCTATGCAGGAATCATTTTAAAATGAAATAAATTTCCATAGAATACATAATGTAGATCTCTGAATCTTTCATCAAAGTGTAATGCTGAAAGTTCTAAAATCAGATTTGTTTTTTCTTGATGTACCTTCAAGTGTCGCCTCAAATGCACTTGGTAGCTTCAGTAAGAAAAGTTAAGAAAAAAATAAATAAACCATAAGCCTTTCTTTAAAAACTCCGAAAGCAAATGAGAAGTCTTCCATATTTGGATACTATAATTACTAAAACCACTAAAAACAAACTAAAAAACACTAAATGCAGGATGTGTTCACAGGATGCCAAACAAAGAAAAAATGCTATATGATAAAATTGAGATTTTGGAGTGAAATATCACATAGTAAAGACCATGTAACCATTATTATGCATTTTTCTAGTTATCCAGTGACTGCACCATCCATTGTTTCAAGATACTTAGATTGAAGTGCTAATTTTTTGAACAACTTGAAATCATGGAAAAAGTAATATTGAGAAGCAACGGATTCCTAGTAAAGTTAGTTTTCACTTCATTTATTACAGATTTTATTCTCCATAAAGCAGACCTGTTAACAAACTTGAAATAGTAATAGCGAGGTTAAATCAGTCATGTTAATTTTGGTGCTTCTGGTATGTAGCTTGTAAGCTTGTCTTTGTTGAGACAAAAAAAAAAAAAAAAGTTTATTGTGCAAAAGTAGTAGGATTTTTTCGGAAGAATTACAGGGATACCTTGATAACTGTAACTAATCCTCTTAGACTTCTTATGAGCATTATCTCCTCCAAAATCTCTCTATGGATTAATTGTCAAGCAAAGCTCAGCCTCGCGGCCACAGGATGTGAGCACCACCTTCCACTCCCCTGCAGCCCGGCTGTGGTCATCTCCATGCATTACTGCGTACGTACATACATACATACATGCACTGTTGTTGGAGAAGCCATTTTGCTGAGTGCTGTTGACATACTGCTTAAACACTGGAAATTGGAATGTGATTGATGAAATTTTGGTATTTTTGTGTCTTTTCAGGTTAGTTGCCATATCACTTAAACTTCCCTTAGTTGTATGCACTTCAGTTTTAATTGTTTTCAATATTTTTACCCCTCTCCTATGGATGTTATCACCGTATATAGTGTTACAGCACATTGGGCTCAAATGGTGTCAAACTCCAAAATCATGTTTCATCTTATCGAGTATTTGTTTCAGTGGTACCAGTTCTGGATGATGATATGGTAAGAGGTGCAGAGCCACAGCTGCCATGAAATGAAGAGCAGAGGGTCTTCGGCCCCATGGCTTTGAGTCTGTACCCATCAAACCACACCCCTCCCTTTATTTAGCACTGCCCAGACTGTGTGAGATCAGGGGCTGCTCTAAACATCAGTGGATAACTGGCTGATCTGTCATATGCTTTCAGTAGCTATAATAGTAAGCGTATATTCTATTAGGCTACCATGTAAACTTTACTATGCACAAAAAGCTACAGTTGAATGTTTGCTATATAAGGAAACAGGGTAAAATAACATATTTTTCTTGCTTCCATAACACAAAATAACTTGGTTCCAAAAGGTTAAATGTATTCTGGCTGGTTTTGCTGTCTAGAAAGTTTCTTAGAAATCCCAGATCCAAAGAAGAAAGCATCACATTTCAAAAATTACCTGAGCTGCTAGCAGGGGCTGTGTATCTTCCATTTCAATCACAGTATCTCGGGGTGGTGCAGCAGACAGAAGACTAACTTTAAGACAAGAATTTTATTAAGGCAATATGCTAGAGGAGCAATACCTTTGAAATCTAAAGGGTTGAGAGAGAGGTACAGCCTCTGAATTATTTTACATTTGACATTTTTATGCAATTACTTGTCACATTTGCTAAAAATGCAGTTAGATATACAACAACTATTTGTGCTGTATGCACAAATGTTTCTCAAATGTACAGAACTAAAAATTAGCAGCAAAAAAAAAAAAAAAAAGAGGAAGACAACAGCTTTGCATTCAGAGCATTTTTAGTGGAATACAGCTTCTACCTGAATGCTAAGAGCAATGATAATAGCAGGTATTGAAGTTCCAAGTTCCTTCTAAAGAGAAGCTTCAGAGGACCAGGACTCTGACAGCAGAATATTCTTTGCACGCCCTCCTCTCCTTATTCCCTAGAGATTATTGCATTATTTTATTAATACTGAAAAATATAAGTCTAAATGTACCACACTAGATGGCTATTCATCAGTACAGTATGCAGATCAAACACCAAAGATGTTTTTTTCTAGCACCTCCTAGGAAGGTGGAACTGGTACCATTTTCCAGCCACCTACCTTTCAGTTGTGGTGCCATGTCTTCTTTAGTAGTGTAGGGGTCACAGCGAAAGCTCTCTAGCAAGTCTATAGTGCACTGTCCCACGATGGGCTTCCGCCCAAACGGTCTGTGGTCTATCACTTTAATAACAAGTGAAGGACTGTATAACTCTTCTTTTGGTAGAAGCTAAAAACAAAACAAAACAAAACATTAGAGATTTTGTTTCTAATGCAAACAGAAGGAAAAAATGAGAAGACCAATGTTTTTTTTTCCTCCCCAAATCAGAACTTTTACTTCATTATTTGTTTAATACTGAACTACTATGTTCAGTGGTTGTATAGCAAAAGAAAATTTCTGACCTCTTATTGTAATGATTCAATGGAAAGCAAGAAGGAAACTTCCAGGTGCCTCAAATCTTGAATATTCTTGATTTCTGTACACCTCCTATCCTTGCAGTATGAAAGCACCCATACAGATATGCAGGTGGATAAATACCCTCTAAAATGCATACATAGATCCTGCACTACAGCATATGATACAGCACACTCTATTTTTAAGCATGTGTGCAGACATATTTACATGACCTTTATTACAATTTGCAAGCTCAATAAATCACTTCTATTAAGTGGGAAAAGGATGTGCATTTTTTTTCCTGTTCTATTTTGCATAGTAAATCCTTGACCTTTAAAAGCATGGATAACTGATGCAGCTATAAATAGCTCATATATAAAAGTACCACTTTCATGAAGAGAACAGAAGATGGGAAATTTGGTGTTTTTTTGAGGTTTTTGATCACCACGGATTCCACCATTTCACCTCCACATTCCACGATCAGACTTGGAGACATAACAGGTGCCAGTTGGTAGTTTTTCATGTTCCGCAATCCCCAAGCCAGAATCTATAGAATATATTTAAAAATATATTTTTAATGAGGCAAGGTTAACACAAGGTTATTATCTGGAGCATTAAATAACTAATTCATTGACTTTAAGAGAAAACTACCTCAACAGCAGTGAGTTGAACTATGGGCCTGATTCCTTGAGGTACCATGTAAAGTTTTGGTGCTCTTTGTGATGGAAGAATCGGAAGGTTTGAACCGCCCTGTTAAGCAAACAACATTGGATAGAGTTTCTCTTGTGTTCCTTAAACAAACAAAACAACTTGCAAGATCTGTGCAATATAATTCTTCACATTATTACTGTCTGTGGAACACTATAATAATGTGTATACCTTGTCCCTCAAAATAAGTTCTGCAGCAAAAAGAATGTCACCACTAGCTTTGCCATTATTTATTACAGGATGCCAGAGCAGTTTTGGTGTGATGTCATCTTCTGGATTTAACTTGACCATGGGGGAGGAAACACTTCTTCCAAGAAATTCATCTTTGCCCTGCACAAATAGAGGGTAAAAAAAGTAGTCACTGATTAATTCATTACCATAAAGTAAAAGAGAATCAATGAAGGTAAAGACTTTCACATACCACTTGGTCACTGTCAAAAAGTTCAATAACGACATTAGGTGGGTTTTGGGCTACTGTCTGTGGGTCCCCATAGATCTCAATTTCATTAAATATAAGAGTTTGGTCCCACGTAGGATTTAGAGTTGAATGAATGATCTCAGTTGTTTTGCTTTGATGCAGGAAAGAAACATGTGCATATGGATCTGAAATATCATACAAAGATTAAACGCATATCATTTCAAACAAACAAAACCCTATGAAGCCACAAGATGCACAAGCCCAATTTTTGTTAAATTACGGTACATTTTTTTTTCTCCTCAGTCATTACCAGCTATTCTATATAAAGCCATTCTATATTAGTCCGTGTATAAACATGAGTTGTATTTACCAGAGCAAATTCAATTTGCTTGCTAAATAGTTCCCTTTATTATAAGTCTTGATTAACAGACCTAAAATTATTAAAATATCTTATGAATCAGAAAGCCAGCCTGCAAATTGACCTGAAAAAACTGTCCATACCTGAAAAACTGTCCTTGTCTAAAGCCATCAGATTTCTTGCCTGGTAGACATAACAGCGAAGGTGGTAACTATATACTCCTGCATTAAATCAATAAATAGAGTTCAAATGGAATGGCTCTACACAGATACATTCTCTATAATGAAGCTATTTTCAGTTTATAAAAATGCCTTAAACTGTTTTTCAAATTAAGCAGCAGCACTGTACAAACACTTCTGCATTTCTTCACTGGTAGCAAACTACTGTACTAGAACCAACAAGCCAGCACCTCTGCATGTTGGTTGCAACACAACTTAAAGCAGGAATGAAAAAACAAAAACAAAGAGAAAGACCACATACACAAATGCTACCGTGTTTTTTTTTTTTTTTTTTTTTCTTTCCTCTTCCTTCAAGTGCATGATCACTTAAGAATCCTTCTACTCAGAAATTCCTGTTTGGAACAGTGCAATAATTAGCACATACCAAGGCTCAAAGAAGTGCAAGGACTAGGTATTGCTGTGTTCAAGTTAAGTATCCATTATAGCACTTTCTGGTAGCTAGGCATTTTATGGCAGTCCAAGCTGGCAGCATTACAGTTTTACTCACTCTGCCAGTGCCTCTGGGGCAGGACTGCCATTTGTCTGACCCTCCCGAGAGCGCTTTGAGTGAGCTAAACTAGCCAAAAACTAACTGTATGTTCATCTTCTCTGCTGGCTGAACTCCCTGCAGACGCTTTTTATAGACAGACCACCAGGATAAAATCTAGGCAGCCTAAAATTAATACGCTGCAATAGCTGGTTTTAGAACTCCTGTTTCCTACAGGTTTTAAAAATGTTTGACCCGTGCTGAAAAAATAGAAATTACTTGATCCATACCATTATTCAATGTTTCCTTACTTATTTTTTAAATTTTAAAATTTATGTTAATATGAACATTGACATATCAAAATGATTAATTTTAATCTCTTATAGTAGCCTAAAGATGGTCCAAATAAGGATCACATGATAATTGTAACAGGAAATAAAAAAATGTAAATGCAAAACACAGACTTGCAATCCTGTTCGAGACCAGACAGATCCAACTTCTAAGAAGAGAATTAAGAACCTACTGTCAAAGTAGCAGGAAACAAGCGGTGTATTGGCACCAAACACGTTTGCAGCTGACTCCTTCGTTTTCTCTGTGCCTTTCCCCTCTCCATCATCCGTACTGATGTCTGCTCCCTTAAGTTCCACATAGAAATAAAAATTCACTGCATGCGACTCAGAATAAACTTGATACAAGCAGGAGTGTATATTGGTTTCTGTTACTCCTCCAGGTCAAGGAGGAACTTAAATTCCTGAACTGATGTCCTTTAAAAAGATCATTACTAATGCAGGAGTCTTTCCTTGTTGTCACAAACTATACAAAAACCAGATCCAGACATGTCAACTTATTTGGGAGAATGTCTTATTTTTGAAGAGGCACTGGCTTATGGCTGTCAGCTCTGGCTGAAGGGGAGCTTACAGGTCCTCTCTTGTGCCTCCCTGCAGAGCCTGCACTGGTGAATAGAACCGAAATACTCTGAAGTCTGAAACCTCGAGGAACAGTGACATCACTTGGGACTTATGTCATTCCAGCTTCTCAGATGCTTTGGTATTTTTTCCTCTGTTATTTTATACATGCAAGTATTAAACAAGGGCAGCTATTTCAGTGCCTGCTGTTTCTACTGCTAATGTTAATATAGCCGAATTACATGCATGAAGAGTGTCACCTGTCTTTTCAGTTTATTCACAGAAGGATCATTTAGTATTTTGGTCTTTTGCTTTAAGTGTCACCTAGTAATAAAAATAATTTAAAGAAGCAAGCAATGCAAGAGTTTAAGCAGATACTTTTGTAGTCGCTTTCAGGTTTTAAATGATTTAAACAATATAAACTACCCTATATTCTCAGCTGCGTATCAGCCAAAGCATGTAGGAGCTATAATAGTGTGCTAGCGTAAATTAAAAGACTGAATTTTTTAATTGTGACGCAGCACCTTACCAAAGCACCTTCAAGTTTAAAGATAGCTGCTGCACCGTGTGTCTCTGAGGGAGCCATTTTTCGTCTCCATCGTCTTCGACGGAAAGTATCAGAACTGCGTTGTTTCCAGTGAAATTTCCAGCCAATCAAAGAAGCATATTCCCAGCCTTCTTGGTCTTCATATGCTGGCATGCCCTGGCAAACAAAAAACAAGTACAGTATAAATGTGATGAAATAAAATCTACTATCAACTACCTGTCCTTCCTACTTACCCTTCCTGTTGTTACTGTCTGAGTGGGATCCCTCCTGCGCTTTCGCACCAGTCTTCGGCGTCGATGTGTATGATACATTTTCTCTGCAGCTACCCAAGACTTTGGTTTAGTGTCTGGAGGAATAGTGATTCCATATTCCCATCCTGAAACAGGAATGATTAGTTAGTGTACTTTCAAGAATACATGTAAGGTACAAATAAGAAAAGCACAGAAAATAATGACCTTAACTACAAGGGATAGTTTTAATCACAGAACACTATTTAATATTGTGAAACCTGAATGCTCAATAATTTTCTAAAACTGACAGTATTTTATGATGATGTTACAAATGACAGTAAATGTTTCAAAATCATATCATATACATTTTAGGTTACTTGCTTTGCATTATTGTTTTTTTTCTTTTTTTCCCCTCTAATTTTAGATGTATTACTATCACACTGTCATACTTTACCAAAGGGAGAACACCTTAGTTTAAGTAGGAGTGGAATGTCTTGTGTTTGTCTGCATTTTTTTTTTTACAGGAGCACCAAGTACAAGAACTCAGATCGTAAAGCCAGTGTCATTTTATGTGACTCATTCACTGGTACCTAAACATTTCTTAGATGTTCCCTCACAGGGCACTCATGATCATGCTCAGGACATAGTAACACTCCTGGAAGGATTCCTTCTACTGTGCAGACTGCAAGATATTGCCCTAATAACCAGGACATTAACAGTAAATCTTACCATGCTCATCCACTGCTCTATTTAAATCAGATTTCCAAGCATCATCTTCCCACATCCATCCAAGAGGACATGTAAACTCACGTGGAGGTGGAGCTTTTTCTCCATTCTTTTATGTGGGAAAACAGAACAAATGTGCGCCTTAACAGATGAGACACATTGTGCTGCAAGTCCCAGAGTAAAATAGTAATAATAGCCTTACCACATCTGTGTAAGTCTCTTCAGCTGCTTTCCATTCCCCTCCAGGATAGCGGCTCTCGTTTTCGTACACTTCATCAGTGAACTCGGTGTGACCAGCATCGGCTTCAGTCAACAAGCTGCAGAGCAATACAATGATAAACTAAAGGTCTTTTAAAGGTCTACAGGAAACACAGAAGCAATGAATAGAATGCACATACATGCTGAAGTCTGTGGAGTTCAGCAGTAGTAGCAGCAATAGCAGAATCATTACCAATAAGAATAAGCAATTAGCAGGAGAGTTTTAACTGCCAGTCTGCTTTGAGTTTTTTTTTTTTTTTTCGTAAAAAGCAGAAATACACTTCATGTATTCAAATGTAAGAATAAAAAAAGAAAGACAGTGCCTGACACAACTCTATGCATTTTGTGTGTGTGTGTCCAGATAAGCACTAGAATTTGGCAGTGTTAATTTTGTCATCTTCCTGCTCTTGACAAGGCAAGTAGTAATTTGTCTAACATTTTTCTAACTTGCAAGTAAGAGAAATACAATAACAAAGTAATTCTGACAGAAAAAAAATCACTAGCATAAAGTTTTGATTAATAGGATTTGAGAAAGCCCTGAAATATGTTCTAATATGTCATCTGCTGGTCAAATAAACCAATTATTTTCCATTAACAAGAGGTATGAGATATATACACATTTTGAGATAAAATTTGTTTATTCTACTTCCATTAAAAAAAAAATCCAACCTTCTTTCAGGATCAACCATCCATTCTCCTTCCCACTCCCAGCCCTTTGGGGGCAGGAAGTATTCTCTTTTCAGTTTGATTTTTCCTGTGACATCAGAAAACTTGTGGCGGCCAACAAGTCCTGAAGTGCCCCACTTCCCAAAAAGAAGAGCCTGATTTTCATACTATTTGAGAAGGAAGAATAAAACAGTATTTTAGAGCAATTAAAAGCTTGTAGAGGGAAAAGTTATGTAATAGTTACAGTTTATTCTATTGTTTCCTTTCTCTGTACTTAAATGTCTTCCCACATTAGTCCACCGTGTCACTGCTCCTCAGCTCTCTCCCTCCTCTTCTCCTCTGCTCTGTGGCAAACAGTGATCCCAGCGTGAACATGCACCAGCTCCTCAGTGCAGTGCTTCCCTACTTCTCCAGTCAAACTTCCTCCCGGTTAAAGCCTTGGTAAATAAAAATTTATTAAACTTGCAACAAAACAGCTTCTTCCATTCTCTCTTTTCTAATCTCAGATTGCCAGTTCACTTATGTAAAACTGATCTTTGTTTTACCTATCCTAGAAGCTACACAACTTTTATGTCAGTTCAGTTTGTATCAGTGTATTTCCCTGACGCTAAGGGGATTATCCGTGTTTTAAGGTGGTCTTTTCTTCTTTGTTCTATTCCTTATTCCTATAGAGTTGTTGGGTTGCTGTATATGGAGGGAAAACATGAGATATTCTATAGTCTCTTAAACTATATGATTAAGAAATAAATTATTTGAACATCCATTGACTATTTTGAGTGACTTGAAACAGTCAACGGATGTTCAAAGCACCAAGTATTTAACCATAGCTGCAATGGTGGCAAATGCCTGTGGAAGTGTTTGGTGGTGTTACACTGGTACTGTGTTATACGTGCCACTTGGGGATTATATACATGTGCTATAACTGCATTTGGTGATGGGATATGTAAGAAGTGTATGCAGTTTTCATCATCATGAGAAGGAAAAGAGCCTTAGAATTAGACCAGCTCCTCAGTATAGCATGCTTCTGGACTATTTCAGGTATCTTTAAGCCTTTTTTCTTTGTTAACTTTGTTAACTTGTCATATATTACTTTAGTCACTGGAATTTGCTCACTATGATGAACATTTCTGTGACAGTTAAGTTTCTGTAAATTTTTGCTACTCCTACAAAGGAGTCATTATTAAAGAAAACTAGTTGTATCCATCTATCATTTTTAAAAAGTGAAAAAACAATTAAAACAAAACGGTTCCTCACATGCCAAAACATAATGGCCCCAATGTTAATTACACTGATAAAAATCTAAAGCAAGTGCCTTAAAATCACTGGATTTATCCAGATTTTTACTTAACTAACCAGTTCAGGACCTGGTCTGCACAATGGATTTGACATAATTGCCTTGCAAGGGGGTCTGCTTGTTTCAGCACAGAGCACGCATACAGTGCTGTAAGCATTCTCTCCCTTCTGCATGCAAAAAAACCAGAAGAGCTCCAATTCCAATGAATTCCTAAAATGCATATCCAAACTTAAGAAGCAAGTCAATCAACAGACATACCATTTCTGCAAAAACACTAAACGTTCCCTCTGCAAAGCCATTGAACTTCTTTTCAACTGCACTCAGCCCAAGCCAAATGTTAATGCGCAGCTCCACAGGCAATTTGCTGTCTTTCGTCTTGTCCTGGGGGTACTAGGACATACAAAAAGGAATATATATATATATATATATATAGTATTCTTTGTTATGTTACACAGTTATTGTAACTTCTAGTAATACACCCATAATAATACAAAGACGTGAGAAGTAATACATGGTTTATTCATAGATCCTTGCATTTTTTCAAAAGCCAGTTACAAAACAGTCCAGGAGGAAAACACTCTGCCTGCGACATGTAAACCACACGAACAGAAACAGCAGTATCACAGAATCACAGAATGGTTAAGGTTGGAAGGGACCTCTAGAGATCATCTAGTCAAACCTCCCCACCCTGCTCAAGCAGTGGCACCTAGAGCACTACAAAATTATCCCTCTTCCTGTTTATCCTCTCCTATATTTTATCCAATGAGTTTGCAATTATGACAAAAATTTAAAATTTCAATATTGATGTTATTGTTTCTTGTAAAGAGAGTCTGAAAATACACGTGTTAAATGTTTCAATAGCTAAGAAGCAATGTCTGATAACATATATGTCTGATAAAAGAGTCTTCACAAAAATACCAGCTTAGCTGCACAGAGTCATTAACCTGTGTAAGTACAATAGTACCTGACAAACATGTAAATGCTATCTATGTTTTACAGCCTGATTGCTTTCTACTGGGTAAGTTTATATCACTCAATACAAATTTAAGTGGAGAAAGGCACTCTCATTCAAGAGTAACACTCAATGCAGAGACACTAGAGAACTTCTACAAATAGTTCCCATGCAGGAAAACATCCAAAACTTTGATTAGTTTTCTGGAACTTCCAAATTACTCTAATTCAGAAAGTTTCCATTCATATTCATCCCCCAAGCACCAATGCTAACAACACTGTAAACGTCAAATCACAATTCAGAGCTCTTTGAAAAGAGTCTGCAGGTTAGGGATCAGCATTCATTCTCTTAATTATAATGAGATTTACATTATAATTTCTGTGATACTTTGGAGTAACTAAATGCAGTTGACTTTTGACACCTCATTGTTTAGACTTTGCTTGCATATCACATGTTTATGTCAGAGGGCATCTCAGTTTAACAGTTGCATGATGATACTATTTACAGTACCTTTAAGAAGACTGTTTGGGTTTTTCCACAGTATTTACCAGATGATTCAGGGCTTGCAGTGGAATAGAGCACTTGGTGTGCAGGAACACGAGCATAAGCCAACCTCTTCTCCCCACGGATCATCCATATAATCACATCAGGCATGCTGTTTTGTGGCTGTGGATTTTCAGTGAGAGGAAAAAAAGTTAAATCAGTAATTAACAGAATGCTCAGCTTAGATAACAGAAACATTCATCAGGTATGTTAAAAGCCTTATCACTTAGCGTTAATAAAAATGATTTTTTGATAACTGGAGGAACGTGTTTTGCTTTGCAATAAGACAACATATAGCTCTGAAATAATCATTACAGATACCATTAAAATTAATTGGAAAGTTAGTAGGCCTTATAAAAAGACGTGGTTCCTACATCTCTGGTAAAATTTCTCTAAGTGTTTTGAATCTCATTTCACTTGCAGTGACACACTGACTGTATATTACAAGTAAATGATCATAAGGCTTTTTAGCAGTAGATAGAAGAAGCCTACTAGCTTTTGGTAGATTTGTGCACACTCTGCAGGCTAGCTGCCAGTCTTTCAAATGAACTGCCATTTTTTAAATCTAATTTTTCAAACAGAAAGATTTATAAAGAACGATAAAAATGTCTTGTCTTGTGCAAACCAATTGTGAGAAAGAATAATCCATGTTAAAAAAAAAATCAAGAAATTGCTGAAAATTCACAAACAAAATGCATAAAAGCATACACATTAACTGCTAGAAGCTGATTCCTATGACTCACTGGGCACAGAAGTACTAAATATATCCTGCATTTCCATGCTAACTTGTAATTCTGGAAAAAAATAAAGGACAAAAATACTGCTTTTTGCATAGATTGCAATATATTCTATGAATCACGGTGTGATTATCTCCCCATCTAAATTCTCTTTTCAAGTCAGCTACTAAAAAGAACACCATATTTATGTAAACTCTTAAGCATATCCACAGACAAAACCATGTTTCCTTCCACAGCAAGAGTGGATATTGCTTGATCAGTAGTGGACATTAGATACATTTTTCTAAACTTGCTGAATTTTTGGTACTGGGCAGTACAAACCTCTTCACTCAGCTGCAGTAATTTATGCAACCAATCCTCAATTTCTGTCAGAGTGGCTTTCACATCAGTAGCTTCATTTCTCATCTTTGTTGCAGCTTCTCCAATCTGCTTGAGAGACTTGAGGCGCAGTTTTTCTATCTGAGTGTCAAGGACTGTAATATTAGATTTGCCTTCTATAAGGGGAAATGGTTTACTGAAAAGAAAGCAGTCACTATGGTTAGAAAATTAAGTAGATATTATCTGGCCACATACTAAATGTTCACACACATACAATGGTAACAGATTAAGTGCTATTATTTGTTGTGATCTAAATCTCTCAGAAGAGGGCTGTAGTATCTATTCCTACACAGATTTCCAACAAAGCTATTACAATAAGGGCAAGGCTATATTTTATAAGCAGCACTTGAGGTGTACATTATGAGGTTATTGCTAAAAAATCCATTTTCCTCTATTCATATTAGAAAATTATTTCAGAATGTACACTTCTAGAAGATGAAACTTCTGCTTCCAGAACAAGGTTAGGCTCCTTTCTTTCACTGGAAACCACAGCTTGACAGAAACTCACCACACAGAACACAGGTTGTATCCATGACAAGAGCTAAAACAAACCACTTCACTGAAAATGGAAAAAGTCTTAAAGAAATCTGTGACTTACCAGGACTTGTCAAGCCACCAGAGGGCAGAGTAACTATTCAGCAGAACCAAGAAATACAGAAAAGCATTGCAATAGAGTGTAGGGGAAAAAGTGACTTTTTGAGTTGTTGAGGGTTTTAGGAAAAGACAGCTATTTGGCAACCAATTCTTACCAATTATTACTTTGACAGAATTCGTTAATAAGATACTGGAAAAAGAATTCCAACGTTTTCCAGAGGCCCTGCCAAATTTGAAAATGCTCCTCTTTTTTCCCTTCTCCAGTCCTAGCCACATGCTTCTAACTAGCTCTGACTTTGTAGAACCTTAATATTTTGTGTTGTACTGCTGTTCTACTGATCTGAATGTACCCAGGACAGCAGATATATTCCAGAAGGTTGACAGGTTTTAAGCCTCTCAAATGCCTAGCCATTTAAAATTTTACACAGCAAGGAAAATGATTTTGCAAATTCAACATAGGATATTACACTCTTGACAAAGTTTTCATGACTCCTCCTGAAAAGGCCGTAGAGAGCATTACATCCTATGGGAGGTATTCGTACAAGTAGTGTAAAATGCCCATGATAACAGGAAGCTAATCTGGTTGACATATCTAACTGTTACTGCTCCCTAACTGTTAAGTGATAAAATACTTAAGAAAACAACAGAACAAATGAAAAACAAACAGCTCAGACATGTATCAAAGGACAGGCTGATACAGCTGACACAAAGTTCCTAATTTTACCATCATATGACAGTTGGTTCTTTTTCTCTTTTTTTTTTTTTTTTTTTTTTTTTTTTTTTTTTTTTTTTTTTTTTTTTTTTTTTTTTTTTTTCTGTATTCTGGGCAGCCACAGATATGTTAAGTTACCATGTTTATATTTTGGCATAAACTTTCAATCATTTGTTGTTTTTTATAATATATACTCATCTGCAATGTGTTCACTTTCCTATTAGCTCTAAAACTTGATGAAGTTGTTCTCTTTTATTGTTTCTTATAATGGATAATAGCAATTCCCTCTTGTTTTTCCCTTGTCCTTCCTTTTTCTCCATTTTGTTTCATCATCCACTTCTTAAATGATTTTCAAGCTTCTCCCAGCTCAATCTCTCCTGTCTATTGAAGCATCTTTTTCAACCCTGTTCCTTCCTCCCTATTCAGATTCTTTTCTCTCTCTCAGTACTCTAAGTACTGACTCTTACTGCCTTCTCTGAACACTTCCATGCAGACAGATGTACTGGCTAAAGGGTCACAAAGAGGAATCATGTTTATGGCCCTAACTATGTTATCATGTTATGGCTCATTGAGGAATTCTAGAGAAGCTAAGATGGTAGAAAATCAGCAGAGATCAAAAAACTTCAGATTTTCAGAACAGTTCTGTCTTGGACTTTTTTCAAAAGAGATGCTGTTTCTTTGCTGTTGATGACTAAAATAAAGTAGAATTATACAGATAAGCAGGTGACTTCATGGGACCTTCCATGCTGTCCTATTACTTTGAGAGACTTGGAATTCCGCTTCTCAGGTACACTCAAAGGTAGTAAGTTACGTGGTTCTTATTATTTTTTTTCCTGGCTCAGTTAAGGCAACAAGATGGTGAGAAGGGCTATAATAAGGTAAGAGATTAAAAAAAAAGGAGGGGGCATTTTTACCTTATGTCTTCTGTAAGTTCATCAATCAGCTTCAACCACATCTCAGCTAATTGGTTTTCAGAAATTTTGGCCTGCATTCCTGATTTTAAGGTGGCTATGTTGCATTGCTGAGGAATTTAAAATAAAAGGATTTATTCTTATAAACTTTCACTGTGGCATTATGGTTAATGCAAGTTTTAAGATTTTATTTAATCTTTTTAATATGTGCACATTTGTTTAAATATATGTATAGATATTAAAAAAACCCAGCAATGCTCCCATGTTCATACTTGGCTCCTATTTAACAGGATTCTGCCTCACTGTGTTCAGTAACACAGGGTGCTGCACCCAAGCTCCAAGTCAGACACATAGCTATGGACTTGACAAGCCCCTAGCCAACACTGAGGACTCCTCCTGGGGGAGCTCCCTGCAGATTCAAGTGTGAAAGTGCTGTGCTTTGCCAGAATGCACACCTCTGATTAGTGGTGCCATTTCTCACACTGTTTTGTGTTTATTTTGAACAGAACCAAAGCAAGCATCAGAATCTAGTTCTAGTATTTGTTCAAATGTCACTTTCTATTATACTTCTAAATAAATGTGTGATTAAATAAGACAAACAAAAGAAGGTGTAAGCAGCTTACCAATCTCTCAGCCATGTTTAAGATGGTGTTCACAGGGTCTAGTCTATGACTTATGTCCTCCCAAAAGGAGGTCAGTGTTACAACTGGCTTTGTGTTCGCCCAGGGCAAGTAGTAGTAACAGTTACCTAGTGGGAAACATTCCTGACGTTAGAGCTAGAATTCAGGACAGGAATACATACTGTATACTGCACGCACAGGTATATTTACTTCATTTACAAACAACAGTGCATGAAAAAGATACAACCAGAATTATCAAAGTATTTTTATTTTTCATGCACTGTGGAAGGCAAGCTTTTATCTCAAATTGCTTCAAAATCCAGTAGTGTGAAGGGTTTTTTCTGGTTGTTATCTGTTAACATTTTAATTATTCTCTCAAATAATATATTGATATCTTCAGCACATTTACATAAGCATCTCTGTGAAAATTAGATTATAGCATTAATTACCAGATTACTTCACATAGTATACAGGATTTTGTTTTCAATTAGTTTGCAATTAATAAAGTAAAATTTTAACCAAGATAGATTTTCCTACGATCCAGTCAGTTTATTTTCCTCTATTGTCAAATCCATCATAGAAGTTTTTAAAATCAGAATGTTCAAAGAGTATTTTCTGATTTTAAACTCTTGCTTTCAGACACTGTGTTTTTTATGCCTGTCACTTTTCCTATGAATAATCAACAAGCCTCAGTAAATTCTGCACAAATTGTTTTAATAAACTCAGAAAGTCATGAAAGCATGACTTGCATAAATCTAACACTGCAAAAACAGTTTGCAAGAGCCACACATTATTTTCTGTTTTATTTTCAGTGATTTTGTGGGGAGCTAGTCACCATTCTAAAACTATAGGGTAAATATTCTGCACTTCCAAAGGAGCGTTTTACAAGAATTCAGCCCATAATGGCAACATCCTTACCATCAAACACAGCACGACTGTACTGAGTGGTTGACGCCAAGGGCTTACAGGTGGTGTCGAACTTGTTGCCATAGTTTCCAATGCTCACTTCGAACTGGATGGGCTCCCCCGTGTCTTGCAACATGGTAGCAGAGTGAAACACCGCGGCCAGGCTGAACTTCCGCCTGCGCTGGTATTTCTACAACAAAAATCTTTTTTCTTTATTTAAATACTTATAATATAGTATCCACAGATATACAAGAGAGTAGTAATTTCTCAATGGAAATTTTTTTTTTTTTTTTCAATGATGCAAGGAAAACAAGGTATAAGAAAGGTATACGGGCATTCATATCTCTATAATAAACTAGTGTAATTTGATAATATTTGATAATATCAAATTAGTATTTCATGCTGCCATTTTTGTAGGCACACGATCAAAAACTAGACCTTTTAATTGTCGTATTCAATTACTCTGATTTAGCTGATCATGTAATTCTCCAAAAACTACCATACCAAACCGCTCTCCATTACTGACGACAACAGTAAAGCAGAGATTTACCTCCACAACCAGCACGTCATCACTAGGAATCATCTCTAACTTTTTATTAACAGGCTTGCTGTCAAGTACTGTAGACAGTTCAACCAGAATTCTCCCTCTATATGCAACTCCTTCTCCCTGAAACACAACGATACATTCAGTTCAATTCAATAATCTTTCTTCTAAATAACATACTCTTTTTTTTTTTTTTTTCCTCCCAGCAGCACATGCTTCTGACTCCACTGAAGGCTTCTCAAAACTTCTGTGGAAGCATGTATCAACAAAATATTTCCTCATATGATGAAACATATTTATATAGCGTATTTCAAAAACAGACAAACAGTAATTGGTGTTAATACCAAAAGCCAAAAATATATTTGAGAAAAAAGGGAAATAGGAAGTATAAATGTATGCAAAGATGCAAATGAAAATGTTGTGATATTTTCTTATTAGTCGTAAGTTATTATTCAAAAAGCTATACCCTAAACAGTTTAGTATGAAACAAATAAACAGGCAAAATGAATTAATTACTGATTTAAAATAATTTGTTTCAATATTTTTATCAAAAATAATGAAAAGATGATACTGACCTTTCCAAAGTTTAATTCATCATATGGGTCTGGGAATCCAGTGTATTCTCTTGGACTTCCATAAAAGTTTAGGTAACATGGCCCAAATGTTGGTAAAAAGCCTACTTCTGTGTCCCCCGTGTTTGCTAACAGGAAAACATCCCCATGAGAAACTTTGTTAATTCAGAGTCAGAAGAGCAATGAACATCACTAACAGCTAATATCCAGTGTTTATTCTGTTGGTTTTAAGTAAAAGGTAATAACACTTTAGTCTGTGGGTATATCATGTGAATGAATAAGTAATTATACCACTGACTATATTTGTTCCGAGTCTTTGTTATAAAATACTTACTAGATACTACCTCAGACAGAAAACAAGAAAAAAAAAAAAAAACACCACTCAAAACTTTTATTTTACTCAACAAGTGAAATTTTACTGTTTGCCAATGTCTTAACAAGTCTAACTAAAAAAAGAATATGAAAAATTTGCTATTTTGTCTGTTTTAATATCTGAGCTAGGATATTACATGTCAAACTTGCTGCTCCATAAGATATCTAAGAAATTGAAGGATAACAACAAGGGAAATATCCCTAACATTTTGGCATGCTCTTCTATTTTAAGTAAAAACATGCATATATAGAATCCTTGTTTATATTACTACTGTTATCATTTGCTTTTGTATATATGCCTTGCAAACATATTAGACTAAATGAGCCTCCAATGAAAACGACTAAAAAGAAACAGGTTTTTTTAGAGCCAATTAAAATCTAGACTTGAGGGTAAATTGTTGAACATGCTCTAACAGGATGCCAAGACGATTGTTTGATAAATATTGTGGGTGGTACAAAGAGATATAGAACAAGGTAAGCAACAAAAAAGACACACACAAAAAAAAGAAATCCCTGCATAATTGTGAGCCAAGAGAAAAGATTCCAAATCCTTTTTCTTGTTGTACCCCAGCTTTCACCTTTGATCAAATGATCTTGGTGTAAAACAGATCAGAATAAGAATCATATTTACTTAGGACAATGTGCATAACATTGCAGAAGGATGCATTTACCACAAAAAAGTATATTGATACCAGAAAGGGAAAATACATGCATAAGCCTTATATGACTTTGACAAAGTGACTACTTTAGTACAGTGATATGTTTAGATTAAAAAATAAAATATGTCTCATCTTGATATAATTTCCTATCGAGACAAGTATAACTGTTTCAGAATTATGGAATATGCAGTTTTCTGTCTTGTGCTTTGATTTTTTTTTTTTTTTTCTGAATTGCAACCTGATCAATATTAGAATCAAAATGAATTCAGATTCTTGTTGGAATACCATCCACTTNTTTTTTTTTTTTTTTTTCTAACACTGAGCAGGTAGTAGAATTATGACATCTTATTATATCTAAAACCAGGCTAGATTTAAAGTACCGATCTGTACATTGAATTACATTTCTGCTTGCTGGCAGAAATTAAATGCCCTCCCAAAGCTCTCATTTAAAGAAGCCTGTTCATATTTACAATGCTTATATTTAAAATTCCACTGTTTATTTTTAAAAACACATTGCTGGCTATTCAGCAATCACATGTTGCTGAAAGTAATTCTGAAAAAGTATTTCAGCCTTTAACTTAGTATTACTTTACTATGAAAGAAAGTGAACATAATATTTGGGTGGCTGAATGAGCTTCAACTCCAATCATATTTCTCACTACATACATGTTTACCACAAAAATTGTCAAAACCAGATGATTTCAACCCTGATGATTTATAAAAAGCCACCTCTCCAGCTTTTAACAGAATTGTTTTTCATTATTCATAATTTATTTATACAATTAGTTAAGCAGAAGCAAAACGGCCACTAGAAGACAGTTATTTACTTCTACAGAGGTCTGCAGCAGCACACACAGCTAAGCTAAAAATTGCAAGCCACGTTTAGAGCACTTTATATCTGAAGCAACTGCATGCCCAGTGCTAAAACACAGCCTTATGCACCAAACAGAAATATTTTCAAACCAGTGCCAAATCTGTTATATACAGTGGGTCATGTTTAATATTCTTTAATCACAAAGGTGTTTTTTTTTTTTTTTTTCTTTTTAAGATAACAGGTTTTGCTGGACAATTTTTCTGTTTGGGCAATGGGAAGCAAAATCAGTAACGAATCAAGACCTTCATATGATGAAGCCCCAGTTCCCGAAGATGAAAATTCTGTATTATGAAAAGAGAAGAGGTTACATGACAAGAAATAATAGCTTCTTAAAAACAAATACATCAAGCAGCAATTTGTTTTAGAAATAAAATTGAAAGCCTAAAAAAAATATGAAGTTCACATGGTCTGCAAATTTGCTTTGTGATTAAAATAGGCCAGTATTACTCCTGAGTCTGACATAAAAGACACTGTTTGGATGCTGCTCTTTCAACTTCTTTGTACAGTTCTTCTCCATCCAAAATTTCAATTTTCAAGTTAACCATTTTAAAATCCTAAGAACATTTAAGAAAACCACTATGATTCCTTCCCAGTTCTTTAGAAGCTACAACAAGCTTCAAAGCCTGGCACTGACCTCAAGGGGAGGAGGTCTGTGATTCTAAGTATTGTCCACTGACAGTATTTCAGCAGTGATGAAAATGAGGGTTGGATCATCTCAGTTACTGCGCACCTAGGCCTGAAGTGCAAATGTGCTGTGATTCAGGAGCAGTTGGGTCACACGCTTATGTGTAGCACAAGGATTTCCCCATAGCAGAACTATCCTAAGAGATTAGCCGTTCTGTCTTTTATTCCCCATTATCTTTTCTTGCAACCCTTGTTTTTGCCTCTGCACGAGAGGGTTATATGAAAGGAATGTTTGCAAAAAGCCTTAGTTTCAAGGAACAATCTTTGTAAGACAATCAGGTTATAAGCTTTAAGTTTACATTGCTTGACTTTAAGTTTACATTGAAACTGCCTGAGGAGAACTTAAATACTTGCTCAAGCCATTGCAGGACTGAAACCAATGTAACTTTGTTCTTAAACTCCTGATGTAGCTACCAGCTTAAAAACAAATTAATTCATTCTCAGAAAACAATGTAATAAAACATACATAAACACAAAATAAACAGAAAAAATACTTAGAATTCATTTAATAGAAATAGTTTTGAGCCAGTTTTCTCTCAAGTTAATGTAAGCAGTGAAACACTAGGCATACTTAAGTATGAACTGGTATGACTCTTTATGGACACTTGATATGCCATACCATGGTCATTAAAAAAACCCCCAAAATCTTAATTTTTATAGCAAAGCAACACAGGATCTATGGCATAGAGCTGATTCACTTATATGAGACCTAGCTATAAAAAGAAGATGAGATTATAGATGTAGATCACAAAGAAATTTTAAAGAAAAGCATTCACAATGTTATAACATTATTCTGTGTAGTTGGAAATTGATCTTTATTTTGTATTGTGGTAATGTTAGAAGAAAAATGCCTTTTATGACATTGAAAAGTTCTATTACAAAGATACTTTCTGATAGGGACCATATCTAGACTAACTGAATTTGCTTTCTTGCTGTTAGAATCAGATTAGCTCTTTAGTTATTTCTTAAGAAAGTAATTTGTTAAAATGATCAAAATAAGTATTACCTAGAGCTCTCATGCAATGACATGTAACGCCCATTTCTTGTAAGCTACTGATCTAAGCAGTGATTGATCCAAGTTTCCCAAGCATCTGAAAGCTGTTGAGTTCTATAGAGGAAATGCCATTTTTCATAGGTATATGTAGAGAGCACATATGGGAAGGGTTCTATAAAGCTCCTGCAGGCTAACTACTCAGGAAGAGTCCCTTGCTTTCAGGTTCACTCCTCAGAGAAAGAACAGAGGCACTCACAAGGTGGCAAAAGAAGTCTCAGCTATTAGTGCTCAAAGATGTTGTGACTATGAAAGAGTAACCTCCAAATTATTCTAAATTAATGTCTTACAAAGGATCTTAATAAATCTACACATCTTACTCATGATATGCTGCAATTCCCTATAGTTCTCTGAATTTTGGAAGGAAGTGACTTAGAAATTTAACTGATCAACTTTTAAAATACATAACAGAACAATTTTTTTAATTAGCTACTGGTAATCAAAGTGATACAATTACAGGTAATTACATGGATATCAGTGATAATGTAATTTAAATGTTAGGATTGCAGTACTGTGGCACTTTTCAAAATACAGCATGTTTTCTGTGAGTATCACTTTGAAAACACTAGAAGTGCTCTCTTTGCCAGAGAACTAAGGAACTATAGCAAAACATACTTTTTTTTAGAACACTTATGCTTTCTATTCCTAATAAAACATTAAGTACTAATTTACATGCTGCTGAATAAATTACCTTCTACCTCTCCTCCAGAAGAAGCAATTTTGGAGAGACTTAAATATGTTGTTCCTACTACATCATTTTTTGTAAGACGATCCCTACAAAAGAAGAAAGAATATTTTAAAATAGAATCCTGACCCTCTTACACAGAAGTAAGATGCAAATGATTACCAACACTCTCAGAGAGTCAGTATTTTCACATTTTATATTACTTGGATTGTTTTACAATCACTGCACAGAAGATGATGTCAGGTTACAAAAGTGGCTTGTACCTTGAGGAAGTCACCTGAAGTACCAAAAAAAAAAAGGCATGTAAAAGGCAGGTAGAATTTCTCTCCAACCCTAAAGCTTTGCTGAAGAACATCAGATGCATCACTCTGGAGATGCAGTCAGGGATGTGCAATACCTGTGATTCATTCAGTCTTCTCCTCAATATTATGTCTGAGAGGTACAATCAAACCTACAGATCCTGTGGACTACTGGTATTTGGATCATATAAAATAGATTTTTAGACTTAGATACTGAAAAATTCCCAGCATTACATTAATTTAGGAGTCACTGTTGATAAGAGAAAGACATATTTGTAAGAGATGTCATTCAAGACTTTACTCCACGTAATGTAACATTACCTTGTCTAAGTGCTTTGATCAAAAGATATAACTCACCAATCAACAACTGTTATTTTTATTTTCTCACACATTGAAGGAAACTGGAAAAAAGCAATAAGAATAATAAAATCATTGATTACTTATTTTGCTTCTGTAATGTTAATGCCCTGCATTCCAAAAGGATAGCACTTTTTCTGTTCTTTAACAGAAATGAGAAAAAAAAATTCTGACCTTGATTTGAAGACAAATAATTTGATTCCATTCTGGATTAGCATTTTTCTCAATTATATTTGTGCAAACCTTTTAGAAAAAAAAAAAAAAGAAATCCATTACATAGCAATGTCAAACTGACAAGAAAAAGCAGGTACCAGCTATTAGTTTAGGATAAGTTTGGATAATACTGCTAAACTGTGAATAGCGACTACTGGAAAAAGATTATAAATCAGTGTCTAAACCGGAGATTGAAATTATCTTATGGGAAAAAAAGAAACTTAGGTTTCTTTTATTAGTCACTAGTCCAAGCTTTACACCCATTCTGCAGTACATTCTACTTTGTTCTCATCTTATTCAGTGAGCTGTAACACTAATACTTTTATATTTCCATAATCTCTGCAAGTTGGAAAATGCATATGAATTCTTTTCTCAGGCACTTGATCAGAAAGCAAAAGGTTGAGACATTTAGTATATTACCTTTTTCCCTGCAAAAGAAACTTCCACAAATGGATCCACGAGGTTTTTCTTGTCTGCTTCTCCTCCAAATATTTCCTTGACAGTCTGTGCAAAAGCATCATCCACTGAAGTGAAGTAACAAAATAGATATTAATGGCCATGCCTTTTTCCCTCCAGCCTAAATAGGCCATAGCAATCTCACTGATATCAACCAGTTTATAATCTGGTTGATATCTAATCTAATCTGAACAAAGTTCTACAGACTAAACATTTGCTAGTAAAAATGGAGAACTTAAGACTTTGGAGCAAATTGGAGAACAAAAATGCTTGTAACATAAGGAACATTGTCACAGTCCTGAACTTAGAGGAAAGTCTGCATCTGCAAGACAGTATTTGAAAGACTGCAAGTGAGTACCAGTAGAGATGGTCATTTGTAACCACAGATATATGTGGAAGACCATGGTGAGAGGGAACAGAAAGACATACATATTCTGCTAGGAGAAAATGTACACAGTGTATAACAAAACAACTGGCTTTTGCCTCAGCAATATGAGCATAAGTGAAAACTCATCAAATTAAAGTCAAAGAGCTTACAAGCTCCCCTGTCCACTAGGCCTGTTTGCTCTAAATCTGTAGTGCCCAAAAGTCCAAGCTGCGTAGAGACTCCTGGGACACAGTCAGTTCCTGCACATCATGCTTCAGGAGCAGGGTGCAGGCCATACAAACTGCCTGGCCATTGCGGTAGTCCCCTGCCCAGTTTTTAGCAGTTCTGATCTTTCCCACACCATAAGTAGCTGTGCCTCTGCAGTACTATTTATCTGCTAGTGTCTAAATGGCATTGGAGAAGAGGGTTGCATGGGACCAGCTGTGTGATAGGGATGGATGTGTGCATTGAACAACTGAGCTGCACATGTACAGCAAGCACCTGAAGTACCTTTGCAGACCAGCTCTACTTGAATGTAAGTTACATGCATTCAAGTTCTGTGACTGGAAAAGGGCTAATGAAAAGCTCTTCCCAGTTACTAGAAGCTACACAGCCCATGCAGCAAGAAAAGATGAACATTAGTAATCTAACTGATGGCAACACATTAAACTACTCATTACAGGAGTTAAGCAGGCTCACTGAGCACTACCACAGGGCTTGAAATGGACTGCTTAAATGGTCACAGAATTAGTGGCTCCATTACAATGTTAAATACACACTGATACAAGGTATTTTATACTCAAGGAATGTTTCTGAATAGCTAGCACAGATATTTCTAATGGCAATCACATTCTGTAATCTCCAAGTATCAAGGGCCATGTACTTTGAGGAATATCCTCAGCTCTGTAAATTTTGAGGAGGAAAGTGACCCATCGAAGCGTAATTCCAGCTGGCAATAACAGATTGCTTTCCACATCATCGCTTTCGTTATCTCTTTCTCTTTTTTCAACCTGTTGGAAGATATATTGGTATGTAAAAGAAAGGCAGACAGCAATGCACAAAATTAAGGGAATTAGCTAAACTAGTGCCCACAATACCACTCATCTAGAAGGTTCTCACTTTCATTGTGAACAATGAGATTTTATCCTATTAAAAAAACCATTAAAAAACCTTTATCTAAACTATTTTATTTATATTTTATCTCTAAAGGAGTTAATTACAGGAGCCTATTTTAATCACACTTAAAAATCATGATCTATGATGATTTTGGCACTCAGAGAATAGCCACTTTATGCAATTTCCATATCCAACTCAAGATAACTGTTATGGTAAGCCATATGAGTGCAAACAGAGAACACCTACCAGTCTGATAATTTACCAGAACTTACCGCTTCTTCCTTTAAATAGGAAATAGAAAAATAAAAATCACCACAAATAACTATAAATATCCCTGTGATTTCAAGAATCATGAGCTTTCTTTGCAAGCTTACCTACATCAAACAGTAAAGAGATTTCCAAGTTAATCCTGGAACTAGTATCAATATATTACTCAGCGTGATTATTAACTACGCAAAAGAGAATTACGTATTAGCTTGCATGCAGCACCAGGCTATCACATCTCTACTTCCTTCAAGATCTGGAGAAGCATCTGCGTGTGGTAGATGAGCACACACAGAGATGGTTGAGATGTTCATTGCACAAGGTAAGCTAAATAGCTTTTGGGTTAGTCACTCAGTACCTTGAAACCACTTCTAAAGCTTGCCTTACTTTCAAATGCTGCTCAAAGAACAATTTATACAATATTTAATAAATGTTCAGGAGGTACATTAATAAATATCCAGGAAAAATAGAAAAAAGAATATAAATCAAACTTACTGGTGGCTCATCCCCAGTTCCCAGAACAAACATGCTGACTTTCATATAACCTTTAGATCCTGAATTTGTATCTTCAGAATCACTGAGCAAAAGCCATTTTCTCATGACTGCATGGCCTAAAATGAAAGAAACAAACAAAAATTCCAACTGTAATATCCATTATAAAAAGGAAGTCATAAAATCATAGCCAACTGCTCAAAAAAAAAAAAAAGCTCTTATTCTTGAAATGTATTACTTTAATAATTTATCCTGACTCACGTGACATCTTGATGATTCACTCAAAGCAAGAAATCTAGCAGTACTAAACCACTAATTTTACCAATTCAGTGACACAGTTAGCAAACGTTTTTGCATTATTTTTCATATTTAATATTTTCTTTGTAAAGTCTTTCATACTCAACCTAATATCCAAATTTTAGGTGCTTGTACTTCATCTGGGAAAGACTGGAAGAAGTTACTCACAGATCTTTATAATAAATATTTGAAGCAGCAACCTCAGCTAACTTTCCATGTTACTTTCTTTTCCAACTTTTCAGTTCCAAAAGAAACTGTAGTAAAAATGTTTCACTTTGAGTTTCAAGTGAGGAAAGGAGTTCTGAAGTAGCTGTTACTTACCAGGCTCATCATAAATGTAGCCAATGTCAATCTGAAATAAAAAATTTTAAAAATGCCGCTGAAAAAATAGCGAAACATAAAAAATGCTAGATCAATTCCCCTTAAGCTTTTCAGGAATATGACAATATTCATGATATCCATATATTCATATGAAAATAACTGTATGAATCTTCTATTTCATGAATACAGACTTACTGCATAAGTTTGCTGCTTTTTCGATTCCATATGTCCCTCATTATTTTATGTTCACACAAGCTTTTCAGATATTTTTTGTTCCCATTTCCCACATAACATCTCACTCTTTAGTTGCAGAAATTAAGCTTTTATTCGTGTTTCTTTTTTTTTTATTTTGTAAAGATGATGACAGATTTTTTTTCTCCAACTGTGTCAAACCCAGACAAGATTGCATATATACTCCTACTGGATTAACTCTACCAGATTTCAAACATGTTAAGGAAGGTAAATATGTCTGCTCACAGCAATTAGGGGCAATGGTCCCTGCAGATAAAGGCTGAAAAGGTAATTCTTGAGACAGAATTACTTTGGGGGTTTTCACCTGGAATACGTGCCTGCAGGAATGGAAAACCAATGACATACTATCACCTCCCTGTCCTCCCTGGTGAATGATCAGTTCTTCTCAGAACAATGCAACATTCCCCAGTTCACTAGAGATTAAGCTACAAGGAGTGGAAACAGACAGATTTGTGGTAGAAAGTTTCATGTGCAGATGAGTTCCTGCCCACACATCTGTGAATTAGTGAAAAACAGGTCCAGAGGTCACTCAAAATTTACACAGTAAACAGTAAGCAAACACAAAATACAGCCAACATTGGTATTGAGAATGATAGGGCATTCCATAAACCATTACATTTGTCACGGGAATGTTCTTATCTGTATTCCTTTAGGTATAAATACCTTAAATAGGCAGGTGCTTACCTCCCAATATTAACGAACATAAATAAATCATCACAATATTATTAATATAATCAGAACTACAAAAAATACTTTAGCTAAGAGACTTCTCCGTAATATTTTTTACCTAACAAACTTCTGACCAAAGGAACATTTCCTACACCATTTGAGACTATATGTTCATTCTACCATACACATTACTGTTCTGTCTAATAGCTGTCTAATAAAATTTTCTCTTTAAGTGTTGCCTCATACCATAAAACTACCTTTCGAGTAAGAAATTTTACCGTCTGGATTTTTTTTCCTTGAAGTTTTATATAAAACAGATTTCCATTAACAATAATTTCCCACTGAAATAAGGAATTGCTAGCATTTCAAGTAAATCATGATTATGCTAAAGCAATATTTTAACTATTGACAACAATTTTTAAAAAACTCTTTTTCTTTATTTTAGACAAGATATAAAATTTGGTTCACATCTACCTTAAATTCTCCCATTAGACAGTCTGCTCGTAGAGAGTAAGAGTCATACACCTAGAATAAAAGAACAGAAATGTTCGTAACCATCACAGTAAAATGGTCAGACAATGTAATAGGCATTCAGCAACTTTTTTTTTTTTTTTTTTTTTAAATATGCAGATTTTTTCTTACCCGAATGCTAACTGTTTCGTCAAATAACTCTAAAGGAGTCATATGGACATTGTAGAAAAATATCTGTTAAGGTAAAAACAAAAAATGTCTCAAAATGACAAACTCAGATTCAAAACAACCAACTCAAACTCATTCTTGCACTGCAAAGAAAAAAAAAAACTGAAAACATTATTTTAAGAGGGCAGTGAGGCATGCCTGCTATGATACTTTTAGTCTCTCTCTCATTGCTGAATACTGCAGATGACAATTTAGCATGTAATTAGTAACTAGATTAATTTAAAAAGTGTAGTTCCACACTGACAACACATAATCCCACAAGTTCCCTTGGAACTGATACAATAGATATAATTGTGTTGAAAACCTTCAGCACTGCCTTTGCTCTTGCATTTCACATTTTCTTCTGGGGAACAACTTCTGGATTTGTAAAGGCTGTTCATTCTACAGGATATTCAATTCCAGTCTAGCTCTGTTGTAACTTTTAGAAAGGTCTCATTTAGTGCCAATGGTAATAGTGATTTTTATGATTTTCCTATTTGAAATCCAAGCCCACAATAATAAAGCTGATATTCTGACAGCGTGAACATAGCATTTATAATTGTTTTATTTATAGTATGTGCTTCACTAGGTTTGGGTTTTAAGCCCTGCAATATCCTAGTTACTACTTTATTTGACAAGAGGGAAGGGTCAGTCCTACTCCCTTGTCAGCCTAGTCTGGATACCAAAATTGACTAGAAACCCATTAAGTGAAAAGTATAGCTAGCTTTCTCCATTTTCAGTTTTCAACCACTGTTTAAATTACCCTGACTATTAACTTCAACTTAGTTCAAGTCTCACACTTTGATAGCTTGCTTGTTTTTGCCCTTGTGACTGAAAGCATCCTTGCTACAAATTCCAAAATTTTCTAAATTCTCCATGTGTGTCCAGGCAGTGAGAGAATCTGGCATTTCTTACTGACTGAAATAACTGCACTGAAAGCTAAGCTGGAGACACTGTAAAGGTCAATATTTTTGTCTTAATTTGTAACCTGCACACAACTATTCTAAATTGTTATTATATCACATTGCCAATGGAGTCAAGGGATGTTCTTCACACACCTCAGCTATGTTTAACTTCCTCCTAGTTTTATTAGCAGCTATTGCCACCAATTTGGGCACAAGTGAGGTTGTTTTTAATATGTGAATACACATTAAAAAGGACTCAATTGGGAAATGTGTATTAATGAGAATTAGCCTTTAACTACTGCAAATTTTTATTCATTAACCATAATGAAAGCTGTATTAGTCTATTTTTCATTTGAGAGTATTAAAATAGCAGCTACTTTTGCACTTACTTCATCAAAATATGGGTTGTTCCCCCTTTTGATTCTTGTTCTGTGTGTCTGACCGCAAACATGAACTTTCACTACTGGTTTTATGTTATTTCCAGGTAGTTGTCGGCCTTCAATGACCCTAACACGAATCTGGAAAAGACAAACAGTAACAAAAAAACCCCACAAACACTTGAGTTAACTATCTATGTGTTTTATCATCTGTTATCTTGTTCTCAATATTTCCTGCTCTACCCAAATGTTTTAGGCAACACCTTGAATTAGCTGGCAGACTTCAGCTGAGCAGTCATTTAAAACTTAACAATGATAGTAACTACATTTTGACTTGAATTTTACAATCAGTAAATTTTTAACTTGTTTTTAATCACTTATTTCTAAAGATGTTACTGTAATTTGAAGTCCGTACAGCCAAATGCTAAATAACATTCATCTAAATTTTAGTCAGAGCTGTACAAAACTATTGGTCCTCAAATTCTAGACCAACTTTGGTCCAAATTTCTGAACATCTCTGTAATGATGGGCATTCTTTTTTTTAAAATACTTTTGAAATGCAGATTTTCAAGCAACAGAGCTGCTATCTGTCTCCAAGCACATTAACCTTACATTACCAGACATTATTCTCAAAATATGGGAAGGTAGCAATGTTATGCCAAGTAGAAAAAGGCACATGCAATATTTAACAACTGCTACCTGGAAATCTTGCGGTTTATTAGAAAGGATTCTTCGTGTTTTCTTTCCTTTGGTGATACGCCTCGCAAGCTGGGCTTCCTTTGTGCCGCTTGGAACCACTGGTGCACCAACTGGCCCATCCACATCATCCTCATAACCTCCGTCCTCTTCTCCATCTGCTACGGTAAGAAGCAATGCAGTTAATAAATAAATAGTACAACTCGATGTCAAGGTTACAGGAATAAGAGCCTGATATCTAAGAGTTGCATTAAAAATGTCTTACTAGTTCATTTTAACAGATTTTTTTTGCTAACTACACACTTCCAACTCCTTTTGAAAGCGGGCCACTTTGGCATACTTCAAACCCCAAATTTACTGTTATACCTGTCCCTCTTCAGGTGCAGAGTATCTAAGATAATCTGTGTACTTTCCCTTGAACTAACCAGCAGAAGTTGCAGCAAAGCACAGCTCAGCTATAATCATCACTAGCTTGCTCACAATACACCAGAAGTGATTTTTCTTTCCCCCCCCCCCCCAGTTGAAGCTAGTTTCTGAGCAGCAGTATTGAACCGCATCATCTCTGTTTTTTACTTTAGGATCTACTACCATTACATCTAAAACAAAAGTCTGAATTACATTTAACTGTAAAATTAGAGAAAGTGTCTTTCTAAGCCTCTTGAAAATCAAAATACTGCTGTAAAAGACTGTTCTAATGCCACCTGAAACTACAATATTGGATCATACAATAAAATTCCAGTATTGTAAAACAGATCTAAAAATATCTAGAGCACAGAAATGTGTTACTTCTCCTCTTTTTCTTTTTGATAAAGAGCAGTAAGTATGGTAAAAGCTACAAAAAGCACAAGCCATCTCTAGTGCTTAGCATTAATAAAATCAAAGAATGCCCATTAACTTTATGAATTAGCTTGCCAACGGAGAATGCTCTTCACTTTGTGCAAGCAAGTCCTCAGTGACTGTCACAGAAGATGTATTAGAGACTGGCATACTATATATTACATACTTTTATATGTTATAACCATAAGTCATCATCTCTGTGAAATGTTACAGAATCCACCTGTCCTGATGGTTCACACAATTGACTAGTTACACATCCTGACTCAGCCCTTAATATTTTATGTTTGAAGTGGAACGGCATAAGTCTCAACTGGAGAGGTAATTTCACTTCACTGGAAATAGGTATCTCAAATAATTAAATAAGGCATGTTTGCTATTTGCACTGAAAAAAAAAATCATGCAGATTTGCTGCAGAGCAGCTAAAAGCCTGCCATGTTTTACTTTATCTATATTACAGTATATATTATGAGTACATTTTGAAATAGTTCCCAAAGTAATCTTATATAAATCAATTTGCAATTTTAGTGTTTAGTGCAATTTTAGATTTCTATACAATTATTGTAAGTTTAGTAATGTAACACACAGCTTTTGTGTTTGCATTACCTCTTCCTGTACTCCCCAAGTGACACCTTTCATTGGACATAAGTGGAATTAAAATTTCACTCCATGAGACTTAACTTTTTTTCTTGCTATGTTGTTCCATCACCAAATAACAGCCAAAATGATTTACTCATTACAACGCAATGTACAGCTGTAACATCCCTTGGAGGTAACAGGAGTAACAGGTTTCTGCAGCCTTGAGACGAAGTAAGCAAGAAGTCTTCTGCATGAAACTCACCACTGTATTAAATCATTATCACTGCTTCTGAGTTAACACACAGTGACACCAAGAGGCTGAATTTTGGAGAAGCTTCAAAATACAATATTAAGTGCCATAATTCATAAGAACTGAACATCAGATACTAGCAGTGAGCTTCAGAAAGAGGCAGACTTCAGAATGTCACTCTCCAAAGAGTTAGCATAATTCAGGCAGAGTGTAAAGGTATTATTAAATGGGTTGTTTTATATATAAAATATACATCTTTACACCACAAAAGATGAGGTGTCTACTGGCAATCCAGAGGGATGTAGCATTTCAGTAATCCGTCTTCTTCCTTAAGCCAAAATGTAAGCTTTTGCCTGGATTTTTCAAAGACTCACTCTTATTTGCAGACACCTTCCAAAACCAGCCAAACTGAAAGCAACCATTCAAGCAGTAATATGCACAAAGATAGAGATTAATATATAATTCATAGCTGTTTATCTACAAGCTTCAATAAACAGAAGAATATGCAGTGTTTATGCACAATTTAATTGAAATTGAACAAAAATTGGAGATCTACAGCACTACATTTCAACTTCACTGTTGACACCAAAACTGTCAGCAGTTATAATGGTATGTTTCCTTGGAAGCTTTTGGTAGCATGGAAGCTACCAAAATATTCTGTGCAATGTTAAGGCTTTGAACTGATCCAGAATTAGAATGCAAACTTTGGAATGCGAGCTATTTTCCCTACACAACCAGTTTAATAATCATGAGACAGCAACTGTGATAGATTAAATTGAATGATCACAATAACAGTGAATCTTTCAGGCTTCCAAAATCCCACTGAGCCTTCCCTTCAGTCTTCCAAAATCTCATCCAACCCCTCCAAAACTGCTGGTCACTCTCTGCCCAGGGATTCTTTTTTGGTTAGTCCTATGACAATACAGCAGCTAATTGCTATTTACCTGGGCACTCCAAAAAAACTTCCTTAAACAAAAGCCTTTTGAAAATCTTTAAGCTACATTTTTTTTTCTCTGTAATCTGATTCCACTGAAGACAACAATGTTTAAAAAGAACAAACAAACAAACAAGAAAAACCCCATACTCAATGACTGGAAGTGCAAATTTTCCAAACTGCACTTCTGAACCATCTGCATTTTTTAAAAATTACCATTAGAAAACCTTGACATGCTTACATGATTTTAGCAATAATGTTCTGAGACAAGACTGAAATACCTTCTTGTGTACTGCTCCCTCCTGGATCATTTGGACTTGCAGGTCCGGCTGGTGGCTCATATCCTACTACCAAATCAATTGTTGCCTATATGAAAATACATAGTTTTATACAAAGCATACAGTATTAATAACAATGTTTTTAAAGCATTAAGTGGGCACAACACTTTATTAACAATAACTATTTGCACTCGCAGCATATTTTATAATAAAACCTGCATCCTTTTAGTTAAGTGAATAAACCGGTATTAAGCTCTCTCTCTCTCTCTCTCTATATATATATATACACATACACACATAGACATAAACACACACAAAAGGAGGACTGCACAATTTACAGCTAACGAGAAATAGGCACTAAAACTATTTAACAAACTGAATTACTATATTTATGATATTTAGAAAATTTCATCACAAACATATACAATGTTCTACAGTTTTTAATTTTTTTAGTTTCACACTATTCATGGATGAGAAGGTGACTGTTACCATCCTGCACATACAAATGCAAAAATAAAGGCAGTGAAAGATAATGCTATCTGATCCACACAACAAGTCTGAATCGAAAGCAAAATTTCCTATCTGGCTCTTCTAACTGTTTGTTCATACCACCACAATGGAAAAAATATGCTAAGTCATTGCCTGTTCTATCATAAAAATGTCATTTTTTGCATGTGACTGCAGTTTTGAATTTTCAAATAAACCATTATTATTTCCAGTTGCCACAGTAATATGTGGAGTCAGCAAAAAAAAAAAAAAAAAATTGTGACCAACTAACTATGATCTTAGCTACAACTGCGAAGACATAAAAATTATCCCTGAAAATTCTTGTTAAGTGTACTAGAGTGCAATAAAAACGTGTCCTATCAGCTATTCTGCACAAACAAGTCGAGGTCCCAACTCCAGAAATTCCTTTTATCAGACATCAACTAGGTTAATTTAAGCACAAGCTAAATTAAGCAAGTCTTTCTGCCGTTTTCAGACAAAACGGAACATGGAAATGTTTATGCACTTTCGAAAAATCTGTGCTATGACACAGATGGATGGTGCAAGTAAATGAGCAGAAACTGCACGTGGGAACTCCCCATGACACACTGAAAAATATCCTTTTTTTCAATATCAGGCAGATTTTTATGAACAGCTTGTTCAATATAATAACCAAAATACATGTATACAAATACATAACACAAATATACAAAAACCCTTATCTGACTTAAAGGTTTCTCTTCAATACCAAATGAAGTATAATATATTTCATAATTAATTATATTTGTCTGGATTTTTGATTATAAAATTGAAAAACATTTAATCTATAGAGTAAAACTTAAAAATACATTTTTTCTATACTCCTCTTTGTGGGAGTACTTTTATCTAGAATATAGGAAAAGAAATGAAACTCACTCCAGTTTCTTGTCCCCTTTCATTTAGCAGAGGTATCAGTTTGAAAGGAAGAGATCTGCTCTGGTTACCTACAAGGTCCTTAAGTGCTATGGATGCACTACCAATTAATCTGAAATGAAGTAAAAATTGTATTAGAATGCAAGTGTAAATAAAACAGAAAATCCTTTTTATCTGTTGCTAGTATCTATCAACCAAATGACTCCAGTCATCACTTGGAAACACAAAAGCAATAAAAAGCCATTGCAAATGCTATCTAATGATTGATTACTGCCAATTTGTATTTTCTGTATCATTACACTTAAACGTTCTGGTTTTCTTTACTGAAGACACAGCTCCAATGTGATGAGGTTAAAGACCTATATTATTTATTTGATTATATTCTTCTGAATGACTCAATAATCATGCCACTTATTTCAGTCACAATTCATTCATAAACTAGAGGAAACTTCCCCTTCCTTTATAGCTTTGTAATTCTCAAATGAGAAGTGCTATATGACAGCTAGACACTATAGCTGTTCTAGCACACAGACTCAAAAAGAGATATGTACATGTGTCTATGATAAAAACAAAGAAACAAAACACAATCAACACAATTACTACAGTCTTTACAAAATTATTTTTCCTAATAATACTTTAGACTTTGCAGTAGATTCATCTACTTGCTTCTAAACTCTCAGGTATATAAATATGGCTCTAGAGAGCCTTTACGCAATAAACTGCCCAGGAAGTTTAACACTGTGTGGCAGAATGTCCTGGGTTGTATTTCTCATTTTGGGACTGCATGTACCACTCCCATCCTCTTCAAATAAAAATAAATGCAAGAATTGCATACACCTTTTACCTGACAAACTTCATTTAGGTAAAATGTCTACTTGTGCAGAGCTGTTGTAATATGCCAGTACAGTATTTCACTTCCATAACATATAGTAATAACTTACTTCTGAGAGCTGTAGCAACAATTCACTGAAGTGAATTATTGGAATTACTAAGATTTTTGAAAGTGAGAGGACCATGAGTTAATTTCACTATGTAAATATTACAAAGAGTATGCATTCCAAACAAAATACCAGAACTTCTGCCAAAGTAAAAAAAAAAATCTTTAAGTGGATAGCTTAACTGAGATTGCTTTCAATAGATTACATTGCTTTATCATGTAAAATCTGAGCTTTTTTTTTTTTTTTTAAATCATGAAGTCAGAATATTACTGTAACTAGCCTCAGGTACTACAATGTCACAGAACACACTTCACTGCTTGCAAACTATGTTAGAATACAGTAAGTATGTTTACATTATTCTTCTGTAAGTATATATTTCAGGTATTCCATACCACTACTTTTGTTTCTCTGTATATAAAAGAACCCTGTATTTCCATTTGAGTGACCTATTAAAAATACTTTGACACTGTCATCTTTTCAGTAACCTGTTTTCCCAGATGACCTCCCACCTCCAATCCCAGTTGTCTTTTTGACAGTTTTGACTTACTCCGCAAACTTTCCACTTCCATCTCCACTGTTTTCACCTGCATTAGGACTATGTTGGGTCTTCTGTGCAGCTTGACCTGTTTCTCTACATCTTCATCAACTCCCTCCATCCCACTGCAGAACCTTTTCCCGCTTCCCTCTTAACCTCTCAGCTTGTGACCTGCTATACAGCCTTGTTCCCCATCTCTTTCATTTCTTTTTCTCTGCCCTCCTCTCTGCTCACTTTCCCTTTCCATGTTCTACCTTAAAAACATCCAGCTCCATCTGCATTTCCACAGTTGCCATTTTGTTTTTGTCTAGGGAGTATTTGACCACACTTTTCTATGCATAGACCACATATCATACAGGCAAGCACTGATATGATTATACAGCCAAATAAAAGTAGAAAAGATTCAATCCATGAGACTGAAAACTGCAAAGATGTTAAAAAATTATTTTTTCTCTTTAAATAAGCTTCTAACATATTAACAAAGCTTTTAAGCAAGTAGAAAATAATTGATACAGTTGAGAGTGAGAAATACTTGGATTTCATTTATGCGGCTGGATACTGAAAAAAACCTATATTTATTTTTTTCTCCAATACAAAACAGATCAATAATAAACAACAGTTCCAAACACTCCTATTTTCCCCTAGATCCTTCAATTATGACTATGCCTTCCCCTTTGAGAAAAGTGTAGGTTTTAAGCAATTCCATAAGGGAAAAAAGCCAAGTCTATCCAAAAAACAAATCTGATTCTAAAGAAAGGCAGAAAAAAATGCTTTTCCTATGTATGTCTGTGGGAGAGAAAAAAAAAAAAAAAACCAAAAAAAACACAAACTCACATTAATTAGCTGATTTTCATTTGGTATAAACTGGAATGACTTATTTATTAACACCAAAAAGTACCTCAAATCAGAAGTCACCCACATTCAAATTATCCACATGATTGTACAGGAACCGCACCCTCATATCTGGTGACATTAGCCGCAGGGCAGCTGTTCAGCAATAAAGCTTTTGAAATTCGCCAGGGTAAATCTGCATTTCCTCATACTCCTAATGGCTCCTGCCTCAGTGAAAACAGTGCACTCATTTGAATACAATAGGTTTTATTACACATTGATCACCTCAAGAAGGGGTCAGTCAAAGAGACTTTCTGCCTGCTATTAGTCTCAAGTCATAGGTTTTCATCTCATCTCCTAGGCTGGGCAAAAAGGATCTCCATTTCTTTTTCCCATTATACTAAGAAGGAAAAAATCTAATATTCAGCTTATCTATTTATTTATTTCTAAGCTTTAATTCCAGACAGTCAGTCTTTGGCTTTTTCCAGGTGGTCCTGTTCACTGAACATGGATGCTCTACTCTTTCACAGAAGTGAAGGAAGAATTTTGTCTAACTTGCTGCTGAGTGCTACCTTTATCCGTCCTTTTGGTGCAATACATTTGCAGATCCAAAAATCCTAGAAGCCTTTTAACTCTACCTTGTCCTGCAATAACTCAGCTACAAACTCCAAGCTCTAAGTGCCTCTTTTCTTCAGTCATGCTGGATCCCTCCATAGGAAAGAGCCGCTGTTACTTTACAGTCCTCTGAACTTCCACAGAGGCTATACTTGGCCACTAAGTATTATTCCTTAACTCTATTTAGCCTTTCGCCACTCTTAAGGCTTGTACCTGTATGACGACCAGACAGGCCAAGGGTCTCTTAAGCTTCTCCAGCTTCACAAAAGTTTAAAAATAAGCAAACACACCAACCTATCCTGTCACACACAGCTTAAACATACTCATTTATCTGCTAAACAGCTAGTAACAAAAGATAAATGCAAATTCCACATATAGAAACAGATTTTCAACCACTCCAATATATCTTTTAATAATATTAGTCTTAAAATATTTTCTCCTCAGTAATCAAAAAGAAAGCTCTATTTAGAAACCAATTAATTATCAATTGACCAACTGTTCAATGCAGTGTTACACTTGTGCCAGAGCTAATTAATCCGTTAGTCCTGTGGTTAGTGCTTCCTGTTAACCACTCAAATAACCAAGAGAAGTGAAACTTCACAATCATGCCTCAATGAGGAAAACGAGGAAATGCCGATTCACTGTACCAAACATTTTATTTCTCCTCTCTGTTTCAATGTAGCAATTTAAGTAAAGTTCTTGGGCATATCAAGATGACTGTATTCCTACTGGCTGCTATTCCTACTGGCTTCCATGCATGCATAGTGATTCAAACCTTTCAATTCTTCTGGCATTTTCTAGAGTTTATTTTGGCAGAAGTTTATATTGACTTATTCTCTTCCTTCATCCCACACTGCAAGTTATGATTGCTGCAGTCACTTTCTTTTTCAGTGTGTGCTGCACTATAAAGTCTTTGCTACAGGCTCCATCTCCCACCTTCTGTTATTCATATACTGAAAAAAATAAACAGCATTAGCAGTAAAACAACAGTGTCCATCTTCTTTAGTTATTTGAGAACAAAGTTTAAAGAAGCCAGGAATTATGGAGATTATGGATACAATTTCATATAAAACAGAAAATCCTAAAACCTCATTTTACCCAGGCTGGATCTTACATATATTCAATGGAAGGAAAGCCCAGCAACCTTGTACAGCCTCACACACAGATAAGAATTTACAAAAATTGATCCAATTGCAGGAGAATTCATATGATTAAGAAACCACTTTAAGTAATAGCTTAAATGTAAACATGACCAAATAATTTGCTGTACCATTTCTGGCTGCATTTTCTGTCTGGGAGAGGGTGTACTCCATTTGTTTTTTCTGTGTTACTAGGTTACCATCAATTTAAAAACTTGCAGAAACACCTAATCCCCTGCCTACAAAAAGACTACCAAATCACTTCACTCAGACAAGATTTTAACTTCCTGTTAAACTTTTTTCCTATTTTTTTAAACTTCACAGACAGAACTGAAGTGACTCATTTTTTCTTTCTCTAAGCTGCATAAATATTTGAGTTCTTAGTTTGAAATATTTCCAAAACTCCTGGAGATAACAGAAAACAGATGTTTTCCCTTTCAGACATCTCTATACTGGAAAATCCAGCTAAGCATGTATCTTGCATGTGAGTCCTCTCTAGTTTATTTCTGTGCTGCTCTGCGAGATCCCCATGGTTTGCTTTATTTATCTTTTCCAATGACTGAATCATTTTACCATGAAGAGTACTCATTTAATCCGCAAAAGTTGAGTGATCCTGAAAAGGAGTGGCAAATTAATTTCCAGGGGGGAAAAAAAAAAAAAAAAAAAAAAAGAAAGAAATGGAAAAAAAAATACATAACTTTAATTCTGGCTTGATTTACAAAAATATGCCACAGCAATGTTTTGGCATAGTGTAGAAACAACATAATACTCACTGTGCTAACTGTGTCAGTATAAAAATTGACTGGACAAAAAAAATAAATTTTGTAGGAGCTGTAACAAATTGTGGGTTTCTTGTTGTGTGCATTACTAGGTGTGGCATACGTGCTCTGCAGTTACTTCTCCACAGCCATGCACACAGCAGTAACACTGCATGAAATACCAGAGTGTTTGTTGTCCAGAAGCTTTGTGAGTGAGAAGCCAGAAAGGGGGGGAGCGGGAGGGGGGAGAGGGCTGAGAAAAACATGATTTTGCTTATAACCTACCCTGCGCAAAGAAAGCTGGTAGTACGTTTGAGCATGAAGCCAAAGTGCAGCAAACCTGGGGTCTCTGAAGTAACGGGCTTTTACCCTGAGGAGCTAGAGTTCAGCTAACATCTTGAACGTACATGTTGAAATGAACACCGTATTCAGTGTTGTATTCAATGAATACAATTTTTTAAATGAACTATAATAAAAGTTCCTGGTAGTCAGGAGGTTATGGTGGTAGACACTGTACTCCGTCTTTGCAGTTCTGATCTAGTCTGTAGATTTTGCATTTGCTTTGCTATCTACCTTACTGAGCAATAAATCTGTGGGAGAATTAGTGGGAGAGGTTCCAAGCCTCAGACCAAGGTGAAGGAAATAAGACTGTGTAACTGGAAATTTTATTTAGGGATAAGACTTATGCAAATCTTTTACGAGAGTCTAATCTCTAATTATAAATATCACATCAAACCATCAGCTCTTGGAAGTCAGAGGAAGTTGAGCAAGATATCATGAAAAAGATGGGCTTCATTCTGGGAGCAACATCCAAATTCTTCTCCTTAATACAGAAAAATTCAAATTCTTCTTTACTATGATTGAGCAGATAAAATAACCAGAAAACATACAAGTAGTACTAACCAGTATTTAAGTTATTTAAACACTAGGAAGAAGAAAACTACATATACCCATACTACTGTATTTGGACAAGTACAAGATTTTGTCTCTTTTTATTAATTTCTTCTTTTAAAAAAATGCCTATCTAAAGCATTCTTAATTCAAATAACTCTTATAGCCACATTAACTTATAGAGGTATTTAGCTGTATGTATGCCCTGTAGAATATCTGCTCATTCTATGATTGAGACCACCTCACTACCAGGCCACAAATCATCCATTCTGAAGAATGGACACATCACAACAATGAAATGTTATTTCCTCAGGCACTTAAAGTATCACCTGTAATAGTCATATAAGGCTGATGCAAAAGCCAGAAGTAAAAGACAAACACAGTTTGATTAGCAAAAGTAGCAGTAAAAGAAATTTGAGACAGCAACTCCTTCTATTTTGCCAGCTCTAAATGGAACAAAAAAAAAAAAAAAAAAAAAAAAAAAAAAAAAAAAAAAAAAAAAAAAAAAAAAAAAAGAGAGAACTACAACAGAATTTACCTATTTCTAATCTAATAAACATAGAATATATCATGTTATAAAACAAGATAAATTTGATGAACTTGCTACAAAGCTCACTTATCTGAATAGTTATACACTTTTTAAGTATGAAAAGGGGGATGCTGTGCAAGAATGGCAGAACTATGATACAATAATCCTAATATCTTCCTGAAGTCAGTAAAAATAATTTTAAAAAATACACCAAAAATAAACAACACCCCAGAAATTTAGAGGTACCATGGATAATGCATGTATGGAAGCAACACATGGGAAGTTTATTTCAGATCTTTTTTTCCCCTCTCTCGTATTCTTTTTCCTTGTAACATCAATGTTCATTAATGCTACAGCTCTTCTGCTGTTAAATTGCTTTGTGTTTTTAAAATAAATCTGAGGTGACATTTTTCTACTATCTTTTCTGTAATTCTCATTCCCTTTTCCTGTTTCCTCACTCCCAGTAATCCTTTCCAAACAGATCTGTATGCTACACCCATTTTTAAGGTGTTGCTGGTTTTGATTCAGCTATATTATTTTCCCTAAGTATTATTTGTCCCTTTTTAAAACTCCTTTCTATTATTTTTATTTGTCCTTTTTAATTTGTACACAGAATATATAAATTGTAGACAACTTTTGGCACAAAAAAAAAAAAAAGGCATAAAATCCATTCTTGCACAAGCTGGGGTTTAAGATTCTCAAAGGTGAACCCAGATGATATTAAACACACACACAGAAAGAAAAAGAGGCCTCCTTAAATTTCAACCTATAAACACAGTAAATTCTTTTTAGAAACATTTAAGGGGTTTTAGATGAGCACCTTCCCTTATTTGGTGATACTGTTTAAAATCCAGCAGAAAACTCAGATTCTTGGCAGGCTGTCCTGTATCAAGATTTGTGCTTTCTGGGATTTCCCCAAGATAAGAAGCATGTGATGCATTCTACTTTACTGATTGAAAGGAATCTCAATAATGAGAGCTCTGAAGGCACTATATTGCCTAACAGTGAGAGAACTGTAATTTAGATATTAGGATAAGACTGGAAGTGGACTGCTGTCAATAAGTGTGAACATATGCAATGAATGTAAACATATGTATAGTTCAGAGTCATAAAATATACAAACCTACCACAGAGAAGAAAAAGACAGGATATCACACATCCTTTTAATACAGCAAAATCCAACACTAATGGGCATTTTATGAGAATATTTCATATTTCATAATATTTGTTTTTTTCCTCAAAAAACTGAGGAACATGCTGGAAGAGCAGCAAGCTGTGAAATGGTCACTGTTCACAATACAGAAATTTACACAAAGAAACAGGGAGCTGGCATCTAATTTTGAAAGAATTGTGTCCTTTTTCTGTAAAGATTTTAAATCATTTTCCAGTAGTTAGATAGTGGACTAAAAACTGCCATAAGAACTTGACCTGTTTGTCCATTTACATTTCTAGAGGGTGAAGGGTAGGATAGGGAGGCGAGTAGGAAACGCATAAACATGCAGAAGTTCTCAAACAAGATGAACTCACTTTATGGGCAAAAGGAAAGTTTTGCAAAGCAGGAGAGAGTCGCTACACAACTGCAATGACATGCATGAAGTAAACACTGCATAAAAGAAGGTGAAGACAGGCAGTAGAAGATAGAAGAGATTCTGATTCTTTCACTTCTTCATAATTCCTACTGGAGGCCCTTTTACTCATCGCTATCTCAGTCTTTGCTAGAGATTTCACTAGAAGCAGGTTCGGACCCCAAATAGTACGTTTTATTGCTCTTGTTAGTTATGCAAAAAAAAGTTATCTTATTATCTTCCTTTTGCCGAAGCCTGTATCTGTTCCCTTCAATTTATCTGAGGGACCAGGATTATTCCTGCGTGGTGAATTATACAAACAACGTACCAACTATATATTTTTATAGAACAGCAATTAATTGCATTAGACGATTCCCATGTATACCATTTTAATATTTCAAAGCAATACATTTTTCTTACTGGCCATAGTAAAGAGATTCTAGCAACTTAATTTACAAAAACAAACTAGACTAGAATCTCTTCAGCGAGGGTCAAACTTTGGCTTCCTCACTTCCTACACATGACTTCTAATAAGAGAGGTAAAATATGGCTCCCTGGGGAGATTTTAAAGGTGACTAACAGCCTTGCTTGCATTTTACAATCCTTGGTGTTTATCATAGCCATACTATGCAAATGGCTATTAAGAGTTCCTCAGAGCTATTTTCTGGATGTTAATCAGATATCATAGCCTTGGGTGCTGCACTACAGCCATCTGTGAGGAGATAGCCTGTCCCAGATATCTAGAATGGCACAGAACTACTCACCTGAAGATCCTTAATATAGGAAACACCAATTGAATTAAGTCAGCTCGGGTTCTGAATAAACAATAGTAGGTGTAGAGATCTAGATTCTACCCAAATTCTGCTTCCCATGTTCAAATCCTTCCTTGCAGATAGTTTCAGATAAGCATGTGTAAAATTACATAGAAAGAGAGCTGAGAGTTCCCTTCTAACTAAGAACTGAACACATAAGGGATGGGAAACACACTGGCTTATAGGCTACAAGCAGTATTTATTTATTTATTTTTAAATCACGAGCCATCTAGCTGCATCAATCATTCCTTTCAACTAACAATCTGTGGCTGCTGTACTTAAATTTAAGCATTTAATGTTGGAGAAAAAGAACATACTTGTTTTGTCCAATTGTTTCAAAATCCTTCACAATTATTGCCAGGGAAGATGAATTATCCAGAGCAATTCCTTTCAAGTCAAATTCAAGAATCTGAACAAAGAAACAGAGCAACAAGAAACCATGATTACTAGTTAAACGTAAAACGTAAATAATTAACAAAAGTAGCATGTCATGAAACTATTCAGAAATAAATTTTGCTTCCACTAACAGACAGACAAGAACAGTTTATATCTGCAAGAGTACAGTGCAGAGTATTGGAACAACCTCCTAACACTCTTGATTTGGCACTTAGTAGGAGCAATAACAGAAAAAGACCCATTTTGTCTTGTTTAAAACGGACCCATTATGACATTTGTAGTTGCATTTCCTCACAGCGTGACTATTTTATATTCATAAGATTTTACACGATTCCCACTGCAATACTGATCAAAAGTAAGATGCCTTTGAATTCAGACACATATTTTGTAGGTTTCCTTTCTTTGTATAAATAGTTATAAAATACAACAATCTTTAACTTTCATTTCTGGAGGCAAGGAGCAGTAGTAAACATTTTATCTTAGAAAAATACTATGAAAGATGCAAAATATGACCAGATGTAACAGAGTCATGAGGAATTTCAATACACTACTCATCATGATTTTTTTTTTATTTTTAGTATATAGTAGGGGATCCAAATATGTATCAATACATGTGGCTATACAATATCTGAATATCATCTGGTCCAGAATGAGTGGAGAAAAAAAAAAAGGGCACGAAAAGAAAAAGAAATTAAAACAAAATATATTCACCTACTTTTTGAACATTTGAAATGTTACATAATGTATTAGTTATACACGGCACGGGATGAATCCACTCAGTGTTTGGTCATGTGTCTACAAATACCCTCACTATCACCAACTTCTGTTTCCAGTAGTCACAACTACAGCAACTGATTTATCAATTTCAGAATTATTTTGTATTACAAAAGACTAAGATGTGAGAAAAAAAATTACCTCATTCCAAACAGGATTGAGTTCACTGTCAATTTTCTTTGTTTTCTTTTTCTCATCTACAAAGAGAAATAAAGTATGACGATTAACTTTACTATTAGTAAAGAATAACACAAAATATCAGAATTCTTCATTTCTTTCTTCAATGAGTTGTAAACCAAATATTGCTCCTTTTTTTTTTTTTTTGGTCTCTTCCAGTAGTGAAAGATTTTGCAGGAAAAAAAAAAACCCTTTGACCAATTTTAGTAATTGTTAAAGCTTTCTATTCTGTTTTGTTTACGAATGCCTATATGTATCCTCAAAAAATAAACTGTTAGTTACTTCAAACCTTTTATGACCTTTTCAGTACTGATAAAAAAGAACAGACCAAAAAGTCCAGAGACATTAAACCCAACAATAACCTCAGAATTATGAACTTTAGTAGTAAAGACAATGTATTATATACTTAGCATACCCAGGTTACCAAATGTTTTTAACTCTAAATAACATCACTTCAAGAAAAAAGAAGAATTAATGTTTGAATAGAATTATCTTCTGCTTTAAATTAGCAAGTATTAGCAGAAGATATATACACACACAGAGACACACAAGGAAATGCAGTCCTCAAAACAGGGGTTTCCAGAGATGACATGTGAAGATGCATCACTTCACTGCCTTTACTAAAGTCTGCATTTGATCAACCAACAAATCATGGGATAGGGTAAATTACACATATTGTGGCATTTCAATACAAGTTCATTCTCCTTAAACTATGAATAACTCCAGTGTTGCCAAAGCCCCCTACAGACTCCCCTCACCTACCCTCTTTCCCCAAAGAGAAACAGTGTGCAGGCTGGACTAGATGATCTCTGAAGGTCCCTTCCAACCTTAAGGACTGTATGATTCCAAAATTGCAACAGCTTTGAAGCAAAATGACAACACATTGATATTTTTAAGTAAAGCCAACAAACTAACTCTTGAGCACACAGCCAGTATCAGAAGGATGGCGTTCAGATACACTCCTCATATTTAAGAAACATAGTAAGGACAAAAGCATTTTTATTATTTCCAAGTTATGACTATACTTTGCCAGAAAAGCTTTGTAGAGGTCCAAGAGGCAATAGTAAAGATATCCTGGGCAAGTCTATACACACACTGTATAAGCAGTAGACTGTGGTGACTCTTTCTATTGGATGAAGTGGGGGAGGAGGAGGGGGAGGAAAATGAAGGAGAAAGCAACCAAACCCATACTGCAAATTGCAAGAACTGAGTCACATTTGTGTAACAGGAATTGTCTACAATTTATACAGGATATTGACTCACTGCATACCACAAAGGAAAGAACATTCACAACCTACCAGGCGGCAGACTCACATTTTGCAGAACAAAGAACTAATCACCATGCTAGCAAAACAAATTCAAACTTCTAGTATAATAAGAGATAAAGCTTTTTGTGAATATAAATTTCCCCCAAATCCCTGGTTTGACATTGTTATGTCATTTCCTCCTACAGATAGGAGAGAGGAATCACAGAAAAGACCTCTTCAGTGCTGGTGGAAAGTAGGAACAACTGCAGTTGCTAATGTAGAGGTAATAGTGAATCACAGAGAGGAACCCAAGGGAAAGCTCTATAACCCCTGCCTAAGCTCAATTGTAACTCTGTAACAGAGGAAAGACATGGCTTAAACAGGGGCCAAGACAATTCTGGACAAGAACTAAGATTCTCTTCTCTATACTTAGAAGTTTTCCTAAAAACAAAAGGATAAGATTTATGGTTCCATTATAATAGGCATATTCTAAATTATAGTTAAGTTATTCTGCTATGTATTTGTGTGAAAGTTATATCAGAAACTAGGAAGCAAGCATTAGCTGCCTCAATTGTCCTAACTCTGAAATACAGAGAAATCACACTCCAGTTCACTAAGTGCCCACAGAGTGTTTTTGAGTTAAGAACTAAGCTCACAAAGCAGTGACAAATGCAGGATGGAGCAAACAGACCCCTGAAAATCAGGAAATGAAAGTTACAATAATTTAAACTTCTGCAAAAGAATATAGTGAATAAGTACACTCCAATTTTTTTTTCCACACAGAGAAAGATAAACAGTTATGTAATACCATAAGTCTGCTGTAAAATCACTACATTAAGCACAAATGTAGGAAAACAAGCAAACAAACCAAAAGCCATTTCATTTTTAGTGCATAAAGTCAAATGACACAGTCAAAGGAAACGACCAAAGTATTAAGTGACTCACCACTGGCAACACACACCAGCAATGATAACTTTTACACCCAAAGGCAATAAACTTACATATATTACTCCATTTCACTGTATCTGACATACCAAAAGAATTTTACTGACTTAATCATCAGCAAAGGGCAACACTTTTCCGCACTAATTAGACTACCAATTTGTCTTACATAAAGTGACAGCAAACTCAAAACCTGCCATAACAGTACCTAGCTCCAAGACAGCAAAACTAGTTTACTTTAGGGGTGTAGTTCTCTTTGAATAATAAAGTGTTCTTAAAGTAAATAAAAGTAAAGTTCCAACCTACGAGACTGAAAATAAAAGTGTAAAAAGTCAAACATTTGCACAAAAAAACATTCTATTGTAAACAAAACGTCACGATGGAAACTGCTGTGCATTTCCAAATTATATGTAACACCACACATTACTATATTGATCATACTAACTGTAGTTAGTCTTTAAGTTATAGAAATATCAGTGAAGTCTTTGCTATCACAGAATGGTACTAATACATGCATATTAAAAGATAAAATGTTTGCAGGGTCATTTATACACTAACATTTGTAGGACCATGGTCTTTTCCCCTTCACAGTATAGCTGTAAAGGTCTAATCCTGAGAAATACGGTGCATTTTAATCGAAGTCAAAAAGTTGGCAAGAACTATGCAAGTTAAAGTTTGAAAATGCTAATGAAGAAAGTGCTGTTCAGTGAAACATAGCTTCTGTAACAGGTTTCTGTCAAGTGAGTCGAGTCCTGAACTTAAGATTTCTCCAAGAACACTCTGGAGTGCAAGAATATAAATAGGTACTGCAGAGGTAGGAGCAAAATCCCATAAATGTCTAGCTATTCGAAGTCTTTCCCAGACTCTGAAATGTACTGCCAATTTTGTTTTTTTATGTCCTACCAAAGTATATCCAGTCAGCATGGACTACAATTAGTAGAAACTGCTGCTGTTTGGCATACATCTGGGAGAAAAAAAAATTAAAAATCCCAGCTTCAAAAGTTGAGTGGGTTAAGGAGAACAGGTTGCATACAAAACATATCCAAACATTAAAAAAAGTCAGAATTTGAACACATGCCAGATATGCTCCTCACCTCCTTGCACTTGCAGCTAGATCATCAACTACAAATGAAATCAGAGCTCTTCAAAGGTTGGCAAGATATTTTCAGGACTCCTTGAAACACTCTGGCCAGAAAACCAAAAAAAAGCTAAGCCACTGTATGTAGTATGATTACACAAAAAAGAAGCAGTAAGTATAATGAGATATTAAATATTCTACTAGGAAACTGTCCGAATCAAAGTTGTATTAAAAACAACAGTTAAGAACATTTATGAACATAAACGATCTTCATTGTGATACATAACACATGCATAAATGTGATTTCACTCCTTTAAAGTCTGATGCATAATTCGTATGATAGGGAAACAAATGCTGCTATATAAAAGCATGAAACCAAATCTTAAAAACAAATCCAGCTTGGTAAAAACAAAACAAAAAAAGATTCTCCAGGTAACTGAACTAAATTAGCATGTACTATGAGCAAAAGATGAGAAGGAAGAATTTTATTAACCTTAAAATGTAAGAGGAAAGAGTTAAGATCAAAAGACAGTATAGTGATTAAGATTCAATAGAAGTTCAAAACCAACTCCAGCCCTCAACAAAATATCATGATTTCAGATTTGATTTATGGAGGTGACAATCCCTTGCAATGATTTTTTCATATTTTGGAAATACACTTCCATTTCAGCATACTTTTGGAAATTACATCCCCAGGATTCAACATAACTAATTGTCATAGTTCAGTTTAATGGATTACAAGATCCAAAATATCCTGAAGGTTTCTGTACCTTAAAAAACAAAAGAATATGTGAAAACAAGTCCAGTCAAAAATGGAAGTAATGACAACAGATATAGGATAAAGTATGCACAAGAGGAAAAAAAAAAAAAGTAATCTTTAATAGCAAATTTAAAATGGATCTAACTATGCAATTTGGTTTGGGCTTTAAAGCAAACAGTCAACAGCTTTGCAGAAGCTTATAAAGTGTGGTTCTTATAATACAAGCACTGCTGTCCTGAAAATAGTTTTCCCCACCAACACTCTCCATACAGTTCAAACTTCATTCAAGCAACTCCAACTTTCTTACAAAAGTTTCTCCTAACATTATACCAGACATAAATTCATAAACAGTTTATTACAAATTTTCAAATACTTACATACCTCACTCTCCTAAAGAAAATCTCCTTCCTAAGTACATTTATGACTGTTTTCCTTACCTTTAAAAATAACAGAAACAATTGGATCTGGTTTCCCAAACTTCGTTTTAGGAATATTGTTGGCACATTCCACAATCACCCGGAGCATTGCTTCCAGTCTCAACTGAATTTCTGTTGTTACCAAAGAAATTCAAAGAAGCCTTAAGTTTCAGGCTCTAACTTCTGGACTGAAATACTAGCAGGAAGGAGGCAGGGAATAACTGGTTTACAGCGAAGAAGGATTATGGGTGGATCTATGACGGATTAACTGTTGAAGACCATGTTAAAAAAAAAAAAAAAAAAAGTAGCTCTCACTAGAGAAATCCAGTAAGAGAAATAGCACAGTGAAAAAAAAGGGGGCAGGATTTTTTGGTCATTTTTATTTTTAATCTGTATTATATTACTCTTGTAAGTAACCACAGCAAGAGAAGCATAAACATAAGTAGTATGAATTAAGGAAAACCCCAGCAGACATACCACAGCTGTCAGTACAGCAAGGTATTAGACTTAATGTAATTTCATACTTTTTTTCACCTCTCTTTCCAGAATTTCATTATCTGTAAAGGTTTTTAGCCCGCCTCCATGACTGACTGGAATCACAAAATACCTACGATCTTTAAAGCAGTTTAAGTGCTCCCCCTTCAGTCGTGACCAGGAAGACACAGTATCAAATACAGCCATGTTAAATACAGAGAACATTTACTATACTTCTTGTAAAGAAATGATTAAAATGCAGAAGTGAAAATAAAAATGTAAAAGAGTTAGGCAAATATCTGGAAAAATGAAGAGATAAGACCTTGTGTATTGCTTAGAGGACTATAATATTTTCTCTAATTAATACTAGGATTAAAATTTACCGTAACAAAACAACACAAAATTTAGGTGGACTCCACAAAGCTCATAAAACCCCACTCTGTACTAAACTACCCCTTCTTCAGTTTAACAGCTGTGTTTCCCAACTTGTTATCTGTGGGCCAAATGTAAAATACAAATGCTCTACTACAGAAAAACGTATATTTTAAGTACAAGTGAAAAGGGAAAACAACAAAATGGAACAAAATGAATCATACACAGGCATTCAAAATTCAGTCTAAGTTTTATTTGGCTACAAACAGAAACTACTGAACTAGCAGCGTTCTGTGTGATCCTGGTTTACCATCTCTAGAACAAAGTGGATCTGTTTTCTTTTCTAAAATGATTAGACCTTACACAGTTGAGGGAGAGGACTGCAGAGGACAAAAAGGCAAATGAAAGCTGAAGCACTGGAAGAAAAGGTAGGCCATCACACAGTGAGGACCCAGACGACCTGGCCAAGATCCTTCTACCCTGACCCCTGTCCTAGACAAGTTCTGGCTGTTGCAGGCCACCCCCCAGGGCTACCACTGCCACCAGCAAAGCTGGCACCCTTGCAAAGACACTTACCTTGATGCCACAATGGCAAGGGGACAGAGGCCTCGCACAAGTGGCCACGAGCCACCGCCTGCGAAACAATGTGAGGTGGTGCCCACCTGCCATCACCCCTCGTTTTGCAACAGCCATTTAACAGGGACACCGCAGTCCCTTTTGAGGGAAAAAAGTGCTCACAAGCTCCCAAAAGGGAACTAAGCCCTTCGCCTCCCCTCAGAACCGCCTGAGCTGCCCGCACGGGACCGCCGAGCCGCCGGAGGGCGAGCCAGCCTGCGCCTCGCCTCAGCCGTTAACGGTCGCGAGCACGTGCCACCTAGCGCAGTGAGACGCCAGAAGACAAAAACCCAAGGCTATTGGCTAGGCAGCGCCGGACGCCAACAGTTGCACGGCCCCGCCAACCAATGGGGTGGCTCCTCTCAGCAGCGAGCGCACCGTCGCGCCAGCAACCGTTGGCGCCCGCCCCACGGCCAGGAGCTCATGCCCCACCCACACCTCGCGTCCAGCCCTCCCTTCCGCGCAGCTGCAGAAGCGTTCTCTCCGTCCCCGCCTGCTTCGGACCATCGGGGACACCGTAGCCATCGCCGTGACGGCGGGATTCAAACTCCCGGAAGCGGCGGAGAACCGGGTGGCTGAAAGAGGTGCCGCCGCCCGCGGGCAGGGCGGAGGGGCGAGTTCCGTGCTGGGGGCTCCCGCGGCCGCCGCCCGCGCTCCTGCCCGTCCTCAAGCATGACCGCGAAGGGCGCCAAAGAGGTCGTGATCGGCAAGTGGCTCTTCAAGCTCGGGAGCCCGCGGGCCGAGGAGGAGCTGGGGAGGCACCGCCGGGGTTCGGCGGCCCTGCGGAGAGCGGCGGAGGAGCTGGCCGAGGGGAAAGGCAACATGACGGATCCAGAAAGAGACCGGCTCCTGGAGGTGAGGCGGCGGTGTTGATGGCTCGTTACTTAACCTCTATTTGCCCAGTGAAGGGGGGAGTGTCGCAACCTTGCTCTGCTATGTGACCTTTGCATCAAAATGTCAGTGTCTAGAGAAGTGCATTTTGAAGCTACAGAATAACTTGGAAACAGAGACTTTCTCCTAAATGGTTTACTGTACCTTTTCTGTGACTGTCACTTTATTTGTGAGAAGGCTCTGTAGCTTCCCAAAAGCTGCTAAATAAGCTAACTAACACCCGGAAATGACTCTCCACCCCCAGAAGTACACCCAGTACAACTTGACAGTGGAGGTTAATACGCTGTACTGATTTCATTTAGAAACCAAAGCATTTATAAAGTCTATGAAATCTGTTCTTTGCGTTATTTCTGTCACTTATTTCATCTGCTGTAGACTGTATTTCTCTCAAATGATCATCACAGATGTCTGTTTTGAGTAAAAATTACTGGGTTTGGCTAACTAAAATCTAAGAACCTTTTAAAGTAAAGATTTTTTTCAAACTGTTGCAAGCTTTCTAATGGGTTGACTATATAGACTGACATTTCTATCGGTCATTTTGGGGGGGCATTCATTTAGAAAATCCTTTCGCTTGAAATGGAAAAAGAGAAAAACAACCGCATTCTTGGACAGAAGGACAAAGAAATCCAAAGCCTAAAAGACAAGCTGCAGTCCAAAACCAAAAGCAGTGAAATATCATCACTACTTAGTCAATTAGAGGAAAAAACAAAGGAAGCAGAAAAGAGAGAACAGCTACTTAATTCTTTGTCAGAAGAAATGGACCGGTTAAAATGCAACTTAGCTGCTGTTACTGCAAAATCTTCAGAGCTTGAAAACAGAGCCGGCACTTTACAGCCATCTCAGGTAAGTATTGAACACATGTAATAATTATTTATGTTAGACTTGAAACCACTGTGTACCAAAACGAATCACAAAACAGTGTGGACTGTGCATCTTCTTTCATGTTTTTTCTTGTGCTGAAATATCTTTTCTTGAAGAGAGGAGGAGGTGCCCAATTTGACCCTTTCCAAGTGAAGAATGAGTAGAGCACAACTGGCTCCTTCAGCAGCAGCAAGTCTGAGGAGGAGAAATCTCTGCTAGTGTGTCCCTCAAGGTCCCCTTTTCAAGTTCATGTGGAAGCAGTGTGACTAGTGGCACTGTATGTGAGCATTCAGTGTGACTGAAGAAGCTACGGTGCCCTTTTTTGGGATCTTAATGCTCAGAGTGCTAATAAAGGAAAATTTAGCTGCTCACCCAGTTCTGCTTCAGTCATAATGATATCTTTCTCCTCTCTTTTATGAATCCTCATTTACTGCTCAATCAGTTTCTAAAACTAGTTGCCTGTACTTGACATGACGTTAAAAACGGCAAAACGCTTCAATGCGTCAGAAGGTAGGGCATGAATAATGAATTACTCTTCTCATTTAAAATGGTTAATAATTATGGTGCTAGGCACTTGGCTGATTTTATAAGTGGATTTAGTATTTTTATTTTTTCACTCCAGTCTGTGCTAATGATTATTGGAAAAATAAAGCAGTACCTCAGCAAGAGGCAGCTTCTGACCTTCAGATGATGCTATTTTCTATGCTACACAAAGAAGCTGAGTACTTTCTAGAAATCCCACTTAGACCAAATCATTAAGCAAGTAAATTATCTTAATTTTCAATGATAAAACTCCCTAAGATATGACATGGATCAACATGATATAAATATGAATTACCACCTTAATCTCCAGCATTTCTTTCTATCTTAAGTGCTAGCTAGATAGATCAAAGGAATCCTACCCATTAGATGTGGAACTTTGGTAGCACTAGAAACAGGGCTCCTCCTTAAGAGTAGCTTGCTTGCTGTCTTGAACTAAAAAGAAACCCCATGGAAGCAGTGGATAGCAGAAATCTTATACTTTAGATTCCACTTGCTATATTATCTTTTAGTGTAAAATAAGCTTTTTCTTCTAAATGTTGGCTGTGTTTTTCATTGAAGGAAAATAAAATTTGACTTTCAGTTAAAGTCTTGGAAAGCTTGAAAACAAGTCTAGCAGTGCCTCCTGAAGCTGCTAGGTGGCACACAAGGAGCAGGTACTGTTTGTTGCATCGGAAACAACAGTTGTATGATACAATCCTGCTAGAATTTTTACAAGTGTCATGTTCTCTTTTTTCATAGAAATAGGAACCAACTGTAATGCCTCTAAATTCAGTTTTTATTAGTTTAATGGTTTCATTCAAAATATTCTGTATTTTCAGAATAGTAATATTAACTAGTATTAAATTTGTCCTAGATCGTGTTCCAAAAAATCACAGGAAAAAATCTAATAATATGACTTGGAGTTAGATAGCATTTTTATGTCTTTAAAGTTTCCTCTGACTCCCCTTACACAATTTTAAAACCTTTTTACTATGACTAGTGTGCACTGAAATGTGATGTTTGGTTATGAACAAAGTGTAACTGGCTAACTGTTCCTTAGCTTTAGCTGTGTCTAAAGGACTCTGTTAAAGCCATACTTTAAATGTGAGAGTTCTACTGTGGATTGTGAGTCAAAAGTTTCAGTCTTTACAGTTCCAGTCCTGCACGCGTTCTGAAACACTTACAAAGCTCTACTTATCCTTAAGAAGTTGTCAAGGAATCCAGCTTCCCCTGACAACTCCTGCAGTTTCGGTCTGCTTTATTTTTGAACTTAGTTACTAAAGATAAGGAAACAGAATAAACAAACATTTACTATTGATTTTTAATTCTTTGTATTTAAATAAAACCCTAGATATCTTAAATTTCAGGAGCTCTCCTACAGCCTTCAAGACTTCCAAGATAACCGTTCAACAGAATACATGTGATATTCTTATAAAATATTTTGAGGTACATATTTAAAGAATAAATTAATGTAAATCCAATGCACTGTATTTGCCTGGATGTTTTCTTTTACCTGTATAAACTGAGTATGAAGATCTCTAAATATGAAAATACCACATATGTTTGCTGTATATAAAATGTTCTTATGCTGACTACTTATGTGGGATTAATTACTAGTTTTGCTCTTTCAACCATCTATTTTTAAGAACATTAGTTGATTTTTTTTTTTTTTTTTTTAATCTGCAGGAAGCTGTAACGGACAGCACTGGATCACCAACTAATATTAATGAAGTCAAAAACCAACTGAAAGATGTAAGTTTCTTGTATAACATTCCAAGCATACATAACCTGTAATGAGATGGGTAAGAATGTAAATTATCACCATGTATGTTTTGGCTATAATGGGACCCCAGAGTATGTGTTTCCCTCTCAAAGTATCATACCTAGAATTATTTTGTGACAAGTAGTCCTTACATAAGGACAGGCTGGGGTGGGTATGTTGTGGGGGGGGGGAAACAACACCAAAAACCAAAAAAAACCACACCAAAAATAAAAACCCCAACAACAAAAAAAAAACACCCAGGATTTTCCATGACCCTCCAAAAGATTCCTTCTTGCAGTGTTTGAACAGGGTGGCTATTGATAGAACAGGAGCAGTACTTTAAACTGCTTCTAAACTTTTATGCTAAATGCTATCTCTTGTTGGAAGGTAGACAGAGAAATTAAAAATATGGAAACCATTAAGAGGAGCAAAGGACTGTATTTCTAGTTCTGTGTTTTTATGCTGAAGTAAAAGTTATTTCTACTGCAATTTCATGTGTTCTTGGTTTGCTTTACATGAATATACACATTTTGTAGGTAATTATTTTCCTGCTAATATCACAACAAAAATAAACAAGGCAGAGTGATTTTCCCTATACATGATTATGCAGACTCTCATTTCTATTGCAACCATAACAAGCTTTTCCTGTGCAAGTCTATCTACTTTGAATGTCATCTGACGTATATGCTATAATTACTCTATCCTTTAGGAGTAAGACAAAACTGAATTACATGACTAACTAAATCTGTACACAGAAAGGGATGTACTTTTCCACTTCCCCTTTGAAGCTCTAAAATGTTTCAAGTTGAAGTTTATTCTATACTTTTGTATGAAGTTTCTCCATGCAAATGAAACACTTGCCATCTGCTTGTTCAAAAATAACTTCTGAGGATAAAATGTGTGTGTGTGCACATGCATGTATTCCCTATGCTATGCTGCACTGTTGTCATATAGGCCAAGATTAACAAATGAGTACATGGATATTCTAGACTCTGAAGCACTAAGTATTAATAAAACCTTTATACATGCCTCTTATTGCAGAAAGCTGAGGTATTGGTTCTTATATGAATGAATCATTGCATTTGAACAGAAAACTGAATATACAACTCCTTTGCTGAAGAATTATTTCCAATATAATGACAGTGTGGTGATGATTAGTTCACTGTCCTTGAGGATAGGCTGAAGGGACTAGGCTTGGTCAGCCTGGAGAACTAGCTCTCAGGCAATCTAACAGGAGACTCCCTGGGAAAAGCCCTGACTAAACTGGTCTGCCTTGATTGCTGACCCTGCCTTGGACAGCATGACATTGGACCTGAGACCTCCCATGGTCCTTTCTAATCTGAACTAATTCATGATCAAAAATGGATAAAAAATCCACATCCACAAAATTAAAAAATAAAACAAAAAAAACTTTAAATTGTTCAATTAAGCTTGAGTTAACTTCATTTTAAGATCTGATATTTTTTATTTAAGAAAATAAAAGTTAATTCCTTATAACTTGGGGCATGACTAATGGAGGTTGTGGTTTTTGGTTTTTTTGTGGTGTGTTTTCCCCCCCCCCCCCCAGTAAGTCGCCTAAACGGTATCAGTTTTCATATGGTTATACTGGTATGATGTTAACTTATGTGCTTCACCATCTGACTTAGCTTTTCAAATGAAGATTTATTATACAGGAGAGCCTATTAGAATTTTCAGAGTAGAAATCAACTAATTTATCTTAATCAAATGGATAATGTATAGTTTTGTTAATAAACAATACTGATAATTTTAGAATATGATTAACAGATTTTTTTTGTGTGTGTGTTTATGCATGCTTTTGGGGGTTTGTTTGTTTTCCCCATTCATTTGTATGAAGGCTCTTGAGAAAAACCAGCAGTGGCTCCTTTATGATCAGCAACGTGAAGCATATGTCAGGGGATTGCTAGGCAGGATCTTTGAACTTGAACAGAAGTCAGAAGTAGTTTACCATCAGCATGCAACAGAAGCCAGTGCAGAAGGTATTGTGTTGTGTTTTTTTTTTTTTCTTTTTTTTTTCCTTCCTCTCCATAAGTGATTAGAAACATAACTATCTGGAGAACAAATCTTGTGAGAGCAAGTCACAACCTTATAGCACAAACCTAGGAATTTATTCTCTCAACCTTTGGTTCCTTAATGGTAAAATTTGGATAAATAAAATTTCTTTGCTTCCTGTTATCTAACTGCATGATTAAATCTATAGTTTTTTTGTTGATATTGTTATCTCCTTCATTACATATGGTTCTTAAAAGCCTTAACACTCCATTGGCAATCTTTCTATTTGCACAAAGTGTTGAGGCAAATGTTTTTATGCCTCCCATCCTTCAAAGTACACTCTCAGCCTACATGAAGGAAGTATTAAAAGTTTATTGTCTAGGTGTGGATCAAGTTTTTTGGATTTTTTTTTTCCAAAATCAATATTATAAAGGCCTGATACATCCTTCTCTGAACACCTCTTGTCTGGCATGAAAAACTGATAGGTTTGGCACCTACCTGTAACAGTGTTTCGCAATATGGATCTGGTCACCTCTAGTTCACCTCTGTACTATGTGGTTTCTTAGCAGTGATGGAGCACCCCTTCCCTGCGGTGCCTTCAGATCAGTTTGACTAATGCTTGACTACCACGTAGAGTAACAGAAGTTACCTGTTGAACAGAAGTTTCAGAAGCGATTGTCTTGATATCCTCATTATCGAAGTAATAATATTATATATGGCATAACTGATTAGCATTTTTTGTTTGTGTTTTACACTTTGAAATACTATCAAAGGATCTTGCTCTTTGTTTTTAAGTTTGACTTTTCCATGTTCATGCTACTGTTTCAATAGTTCTGGCTCATGAAGGTTCTCTACAAGAAAAGCAGAAGTATTATGACCAACTGTTACTAACTGCTAAAAGTGATCTTGAGACCGAAAGACGTACTATAACCCTACTGAAATCTGAACTTAATGAATTAAAAAAAAAATATGAAGAAACACAACGAGAAATAATGAGTTTAAATGCCTTACTGCAGTCACAACAGGTTGTTGAAATGAAGACTGTAGAAAATGAAAATAAAATCAAAAGCGATAAACTGCAGAGGCTGAAAGAAGAAAATGAAATTATTAAAGGACAGCTTAGAGAAGAAAAGAAAAAGTCTAGTGATCTTTTATCTCAGGTAAGCAGATGCATTTGAAAATTTAAGATCATTAACAAAGAGTCAAGAGAGCTTGAAAGGTCTTATTTTATCAGAATGGACCATCATTCACTGGTTCTGGTAAATGTCTGCTTTTTATATCTATTTAGACTTGTCTTTTGTTTTTGTATTTCAGACTGAATTCTTACTTTAATTTAGATTGAAATCCAAAGTTTTACACAATTTGCTTGTTAAATATGTACTGTTTCAGTTATTTCCCTAGTCTTGCAGGGTACAAGAAGGGAGAAGTGAGATTGATTCTTTTTATTACTGATTGAAGATTGATACTTTTTGCTTTATAATCTCCTGAACACATAAACATTTTTCCTCTGTGGTTATAGTGGTGTCTTGTTCAGAATCTTCCTATCAGCATGGTCATGATGGACAAAGATATTGTTGAGATCTCTTCCTCTAAACAAAAGCATAGCCTCAGCATGTTATTTGCTAGAGAAAAACTGGAAAAATCCTTCCTTAAAGACTAGTCCTTTGGGCATCCAACTAAGATAAACTTGCTACTTGGAAAAATTTGAGGTTAAAAATATCAAGCTATGTAGAATCAAGTTCTGGGTTAAGAGGGTAAAATTTATGGGAATTTAAAATTAGACCAACCAATCAGCTTAGCTTTCTAAACACAGGCTGGTTCTCAGTGGTTAGTACTGATTAAAAGCTGTCAGTTTTTGCAACTGAACAACAGAATTCGCTATAAAGGTTGATATGTTCTGATAACCAAGGATATTTTTGGGCATGTATATATTTAATCCATTATAGCTAACATTTTCTGTGTTTGTTTTATTTTAAAAATTTGCACTGCTTTTCCCTACAGTTATTAAGTTCTGTTAGGGTAAGAATAGATTTTCATGTGTATATTTTTGTCTTAAAGCATCTTGGAGATTACCTAGGAAAGCTTTTTTTAAAAAAAAGTTTGTTTTTTGAATTACAACATCATTTTCTATTCCTCACTCTTCGTGTAATAATGATGTTCCTCTGGGGAAAGTCGAGGTATTTGAGCTGTGATGCTACTACATAACAGACATACATTTTCTGCTGGCAATATAAAAGTTTAGTTCCATCTCTCTTCTATTAGATTTATTATTTATTAAGCTTATTAACACATGTAAGTTCTCTTTTAAAGATGTTTTTCTACCTTGTAGGTACAACTTCTTCATAAATCACTGCTTAAGCAGCAGGAGGAACATACTAGGATAGCTTTGTTGGAACAACAGGTACACAACTATATGGTTAGATGTTCAGCTGACTACTCATGAATTTGTTTTTTAATCCTTATTATGATGACTGATTTAAATATATTAAATGGAAACTTTTTTCCCTAATTCTTAGTAATTCTCACCTGACATCTTTTATTTTCACTTTCTATGGGTGCAGATCCAGATATGTACCACAGACTTTGAGAATGAAAAGCTGGATCGCCAGAATTTGCAGCATCAGTTGAACAAAGTTCTTAAGGAGCTGCGCAAGGCCAGGGAACAAATAACCCGTCTAGAACCTGTGGTATGTTCTGAGTGACTTGCATGTGAACTTAGGAATTTTTACATAAACTAACATATTTTCGGTGTGGGATTTTAGGGCCTTCTATTACTGTCAACAAAAATTCACTCCAAGTCCTTATATCCTTTGATATGTAGCCCCAAGATGCAGAATCTTCTGTCAGCTAGCTAGGGTTTTTATCTACAACACATAAGAAGTAGTGCTGTAGAAGAACCAGAAGAGTCAGGTACCTGAGCAGGGAACTCTATTTTCTATTCTAATTCCATTTTCTGTCAGAACACCTACTTGGGTTTTGTCTGTTGCAGAAGGACAAAGCTGCTACACTTCCTTAAATGTAGAAATTGATTTACTTAACCGCACGCCCTCATCTGATGTAGGGTAGATCACTAAAATCCTAGGTTTCTCATTTCCTCAAAAGAAAGAAGGACATCCATTTCATTGTGAGGCCCACAGTCTAATTGCTACATATCATGTAAGAATACTACCTGGATTTGATCCCCTAGAGTCTAGGGAAGGATTAAGTATTAAACAAGGCATTGATCTATTCTGCCTTACTCTAGCCTAAATTGCCCTGGTCTTGAGTAGAGATACGTTTTGACTAATGCCTCTGGGACTCTAGAATAAGGCATCTTGTGAAATTAGCTGAGAGCTGAATAGGAGTGCCAAGACAGCAGTTCTGGACCAATTTAAATAATAGACATCTGACCTGAGTTCTGAATGTACATGCCCTTCGCTGGGAGCAAGCCTAGAGCTGTTTTGCATTTATCTTTTTGTTAATAAGCACAAGGTCCTAAAAACATTGCGCAACAGGAATTGTGTACCGCTGCTATGTTGTTCTCCTCCTTAGTTATATGCAAGTTGGAGAAGTATTTTGTTAGATGAATGAAGAGCTCTACTATCTCATCAACTCTCTTCTTCATGTGTTCTTGCCACTGAGAGAGCCTTATGTGCTGCAGTCTTTAACTGCAGTTGCTACTGCTGCCAGCTGAGGCCAACTGGAAAACCTGTTGGCTGCCAAAAGCAACAGCTGCTGAACAGAGGTTTATATGGGCAGAGCAGGGAAGTTGAAGTGGTAAGTTCCCTTGTGCTAAGAAGCAGGTGAAATTCTTAGTTTCTTCTTGATGGGCCACTGATGGGAATGTAGTTCCAGCCACTACACAGACTGCTGCTGTAACGTAACCATTGTGCTGTGTCTTATTCATATGTCTAACCATATGTTGTGGGAAACCTGTTTTAAATAGTCTTCAGAAAAAGGTAGCTACAGTCTAGTTTCAGTGTAGTTTTGAACTATGTAACAGGCCCATATTGCTTGCTGTTAACATGTAGAGCATAATTGCATTTGGCCATCTTTAAAATTCTTCCCTTAATTCTATAGTATGCACCATGGGTGTGTGCCATCCAATCTTAATATTCTTTCCTCCTGCTAATTGATCAGGTCATGAAAACCACAATTGCATACAAAAGCTTCTCCTTTTCCAGAAACTCCAGGAATCTGGACGTATGGAGCCACAGGAAGGTTTGCAAGCAGCATTTGAAGAGAAGATGACAGTATATGACACAAGTCCTTCCCTGAAACGTTCAAATCTCCTTGATGAAAGTTTTCTTGAGTGTCCCAGATGTAAAATGCAGTATCCAACAAGCCAGCACAGAGAATTACTAGCACATATTGACTTTTGTACAGCTTGAACTCAAAATGGACTTGCCATATTTGCTTTTAAACACTGCCACTTTGCTGTTTTACAAAGAGAAAGGTTCTTTTGCTTTTTTTTTTTTTTTTTGTTTCTTCTCCCCTCTCATGGTTTTATAAAGGACTACTAATTTTATAAGTCACTTTAACAAAAACATTATAACTTGTTTGGCCTTAAAAATTTACCTGGCATGTCTGTGAAAAATGTCTACTGCGTATTTGGCTGCAAATGGAAATATTTTTACAATTAAGAATATCTTCAAAAAGTGAACTACTGACCTTTTTCCTTTTTTATTGTTTGTTTGTGGGGTTTGTTTGGGTTTTTTTTTGTTTGTTTGGGTTTTTTTGTTTTTGTTTTTGTGGTTTTTTTTGTTTGTTTGTTTGGGTTTTTTTTAGGTCTTTCTTTTCACTATTAAAACTGAGACCCATAAGAAAACACCTACTGTGTCAGGTTTTATTTTACTACTTGACATGTCCAGCTCAGCTTAGTCAACTAAGTCTGAGAAAAGCGCTTGGACCCTAATTGGCAATAACAACTACAAAACGGTTTTGGTTCTGGTAGAATCCGTCTTTTTAGGTCTGTCTGCAACAGCCTAGGCTATTTATATGCATCTCTACACACTATCACTATATTTATATGACCATAAAGCTACAGTGGTAGTCTTTGCTACTTGCAACTGGCATTTTCGACAGTGATATTAAGTCACTTGTTCTCCTGAACCACAGTCCTGAGTTACTTAAAGCAGGTATGAAAATGCTCATTATTGGGCAAGTACTGGAAAAATGTCATCTTAGCAAAAATGGTGTCTGAAGTATAAACTTCTTTCATTAGACACATCAGGGACTATTTGAGAAGTCTGAATACATGCTTGTACTTAAGTAAACTCTTGTTGCACTTCTGTATCTCACTAAAGTTGAGAAATGTCCCTTTAAAATTGTATTATCCTCTTTAACTGTCCTAGTTTAAAAACACAGGTTTTAATAAATTGCTGTAGTGAATGTGAAGTGTCATGTTATTTTCGTATTAGTATAGGAAACAAGTTAGCAATAAATACTTCCAATACTTGAAAACTGGCAAACTGTCAAAACTTCCCTTGAGAATTTATCAATTTGCAATCACAGTTTTATGATCAAAGATAGGGCGAACTAAGATGTATAACAAATTATTCTTCCAGATCTCATGCATTTTTGCAGCAGGAGAATGTACTTTATTTCACATCTCTTTCTAACCAACTCTTAAATTCTGGACAATACCTATCCTTTTCATCCCACTATAATAATACTAATCTCCTATATTTTTAGAAGTTAAACTTGTCATCTAACAAACGCCACACTAATCATCTACTATTCCATTCCCAGTTGTTTAACTGGCATAGTTTCTACACAAAGAAAAAAAATTTGCCTACTCCAGGTCAACAATGTTCTCACTATTAATCAAGGCTTTCTTAAATTAGCAACAACTCCTTCTCCTTTACAGGTTAATGCTGCAGAGGGTGTCTAAAAGGTACAGCTTGTTAAGTGCTTGGTTATTTAATATTCAAATAAGTAGATTCAGATAGATAAAGTTGGTATTTTGATAGCTTTTAAAAGGCTTTAATCATTTTAGTAGCTGTACTTAGCTTTAACTGTGAATTAATATTTAGTCCTACCTGCTAAGTGTTAGATCTAGGGCTTTTTGTTTTTGTTTTGTTTTTTGTTTGTTTTAATACGAGTTTATACATTATACTAGTGTGGGGTACATTGAAAAATATCAAAATGGAATGTCAGAAGACCTGCTTTGAAGGCATACTTACAAATAATATTTACAATTGCTTATGTATGACTAGAACCATCTACATAATAGAGTTCTAGTCCATTCAGAAATTTTGCATTTGTTCATGCAGTTTATACTGCCTTTCTCTGCCACTAAAAAAGTCTTATGTTTTCTCTCTAGTTTTATCTAGGAGCGCTGGGATTTGTGCCTAATTAACATTTGTGCCTCTTAACATTTTAAGACTAAGACTTGCCTATAGTCTTAACTTTGTAAAGTGGAAAGTAATAAAAAAAAAGGTTTCTATACATCACACACATAGCATTTCAATTACCTTTTTCTGAGTATTGTCTGAGCATCTGTCCATTTCAAATAACTGGCTTTAAGTGCTAAACCCAAACACAATATATTCCAACCTAGCAGGCATTCTGTGCAGTATGCATCATTTAAAGATGTTGGTCTATGGAAAATTAGATTAAAACAAGGGTTTACCAATACTAATATACTTAAAAAGTCTGGCTTTCAGGTAGAGTAGTCTGTGGAAACAGCAAGTGAATTAAAATGTTTAGATGCAATCTGCTATGATTGAAAAGTCAGCTAAACTGTATATAACAATTGATTTTTACAAAACCTTACAATGAATCATCCTGTCAACTCCAAATCATTTACTTGCCTGTGCAACTTTAATCTATTTGGTTTTGGTTTTCATAAAATCTTTTATGCAGTTATTTTCCACGTGCAAGCAGGTGTTCTACAGATGTTCAAGCAAACTATAAAACAAAACATTTAACTATCCACATAAAAAGCGGCAGGGAGACATAGTGCTTGTTATGCTGTAAAGTAATTGCACTGAACAACACAAATATTTAGAAACAACTGGACGTCACTGCTTACCTGACAAGGAATGATACATGAATGATACAATGTCTTCAGGATGCCTAAACTCAATATTGCTTTCATGACATCTCTATAACAAAGCACTGATGAGTTGGAATAGTACAGTGAATAAAAATATAGCGGTAGTAGAGATGTAGGTATTTAATTTTTAATCTGTCACCTGTCATTTTCATTTCCACATTTTATAATGATTAAACAGTGTTAAGATTACAGTAGCAGTTGTGGCTATGGTTTTATCTTTAAAATGATACGGAATTATGTCTATCATACATGAAAGTTACAGTTAGAGATTAACACTGTATACAGTAATATGAGCTACTTTATGTACCGCAGGACTCCACAGCTCCAAACCTGTAAGAATCCTAGGTCTTTTCTTTCCTCTAACTTGAAAAGTATATGCCGAGTTATGTAGCAAATGCCTGCAAATCCTAAAAGACCTAATTCTATCAAAAAATCTTTGCACATTAGAAACATGGAAACATCACTATGGGAGTCTGGAGTATTTTAAAACAAACCTTGTGGCAATGGCTATATATTTATCACAGAAGGTGGGTGTTTGTTTATAGCTGTACCATATTTCAGAATTAGTTTCAAAATTAACATCATTGAAAAACTCAGGCTAATGCTTTGGTGAGTTTGTAAACTGGCTAGACCTAGTGAAGCTCAGCTGAGAGAACTCAGATCTCTCTGAAACCATCCAAGAGCAACTGGCTGTTATATTTGAGGATTCTGGAGTGCAGGAGAAATTTCAAAAGACAGAAAGATAATAAAGGCTCAGTGCTCAATATGGAGAAGAGGAGCTGTCAAAGAATTTTAGACTAAACCATCCTAACTTCAATTCCTCAAACAAAAAAACACCGTCAAAGCACCGGCAGGGGGAATCATATCACACATCTCCAATTTTCTGAACTGAACAAATGTTGTGGATAGGGGGAAAAAGTTATGTTAAAACGAACCTTCATTTTCACATGCCGGTTTCACAGCAGTGCAGCAAAACACAAATATTTCCTTTAGTCTATACACTGCGTGCACAATTAGCTGAAAAATCGTATTCTCTAATTAGGTATTAATAATGAATAGCCACATGAACACAAGGACAGCCACACTTAGATCTTTGCTCTGCCCCATGATCCTACATATTGCCTCCAACAAGTAGCCAAAAGTGGATGATGAGAGTTTAGCAGTAGGATAGCGGAAGCTGGGACCTATTGCTGGTCATCCTAGGAATCTTTGAGCGCCAGATATCGTTCCCAGGTGTTAGTACCTCTCACTAGTTTTCATAGTTGAACAATGATGCAGATGCTAGAGCACAGTACACAAAGTCTGGCATGCTCCAAAGTAAGAATTGAGCGCTCTTTAGAGGCCAGCATTAATTTTCAATTCTTCAATAATAATGGTCTGAAATAGGATAAGTACAATAAATATTACAGGTAGGAACATCAACTACCTAAATGCAAAAAAAAAAAATCAATATATCAGGTCTTCAGGAAAGATTTTAGGGAATACAGAAATTAAACATGACTCAATATCCCACTTGCATAACCTTGTAACAGTTTTATAATGGGAGGAATAAATAGACTCTTTACACATTTTACACATAGACCTTCCTTTTTAGTCAATAGTGATAAGAAGACTTCTAGCTCACATATTGTATCCAATTTTAAGTATTGTACTTTAAGAACAACTTACACTAATGAGGATATGTAGGACATCTTCAGGATTGCTTTTAAAATTCAGAGAAGAATCAGGGTTATGAAGTCTAGAAACGACCATGAAAAAACGGCAAAATTTCATATACAGAGAGGAAGAAAAATTCTTACATTCAATGAGAAAAGTAACAAGCTCATAAACTGCAACAGAGGCAATTCTGACAGGAGGAAAATCTTTCTGATGGTTATAATAGATAAGCAGTGAATTATATTGCTCATGGAGGCTGTAAAATCTCCACCATGGGAGATTTACAAGGACAGTTATACAACTATCTAAACCATTCCTGACAGATGGTTCTACCTTAGGTCGGGGGCATCAAGCAGATGACTTCTCAAGTTCCCTTGAAGCCCTATTTTTTAATGATAGTATATATGGACCTGTAAAGCAACACACCATAAGACAACCAAATAAAAAGCAGGGAACATAAGGTCTGGCCTTTCTGCTCTGAGTCTCCATAGTACTTCAGCATTTCATTACAAGTAGAATTAGCAGCTAACTCATAGAAGTCAATATAACAACTTAGCTTGTTCCTTACCTCATAAAATTCTAGTCTGAGCACAGAAAGCCATTTTAAGTCAAGATTCAGACTCATGTATCTTAACTCTGCTGGAAAGCAAGACAAACTGTAAGAGTGCAACTTGTCACTTAATTCCCTAGGGTTGAGAAATAAATCATTCCCACAGCACTGTAAGGAACAGTGTTGTGGTGTCTAGCTTTTTGGCACTTTTGCTGTTGCAACTTTCACATCCACATGCTGGGAGGTGCTGCTGAGGATTCACATATGCAAATTTTCTTCAAGCTTTAGCTGCTTAAGACAAATGAGAGTCATTCCTCGCAAAAAGGAAAAAAGACACAGACTGCAAATATGACAGATTACTAGACAGTAATGCCTTCCTCCCAATCCCCCTGCAGAACTGGAGCAGGGCTCTCCGGAGGACCAGCATTACCTCACCAACCATCCTGTTGTCTCTCTGACCAACAAGCACACTGCCTCAGTAAAAGCACAAGTTGTATCAATGTAACTACAAGTGTGATCTGGTCAGTATTATCTAAAATAAATAGACACAAACTACATAGCATAATCTAAGTAGCTGTGTGTTCTGGACATGGTTTACGAGAAGCTATAAGTCACACCTCTTTAATCATCTCATATCAGATTATAATGCAACCAGAGCCCAAACAGCCAGTGATAATGAAAAACATGAACAGTGTGGGAAATGATGTTACTTAGCATTACACTTGGGAAGGTACAAGCTTTTGCAACAGAACTTACAGCGTGCTCTGTACTTTCATGAGTGTTACAAGAAGGAATTCTGTGTTTTGCCAGCCTTAGCTTAAGGCTAACTAAGCATATGGCTTGTGTTTCAATGAAGATTGATTTTCTTTGTAGCAGCAAGCATTCTGTAGCCCGCCCTTCAGAAATATTTCAAGTCTAAAAGTGAAGTTTTAACCCTAATTTTGACCTGAAGACCCTCCTGTTGCATCCAACAGGTTACTCCTCTAAGATGAGCGATGAGGTAGAGAAAGGAAACCTGTTGTGCTCAAGTCTCACAAATAGAAGTATTCTCTAATCATTGGGCTCTTGAATAAGAAGGAAGATAACATCCTCCCTATACATGTGCAGCCTAATACATTAATATGTACAAAAAACTCCCACCTAAGTATGTCTCATAACTAAGACAGGTTGGTGAAAAGCATGCTTTTCCTGAAGACAGCATGCTACACAGCATGCTAAAGTGTCTAAGATACACAGCATGCTATTTGCTTTTATAGCTCTGCATCAAAGGCCAATAGCAGGAATATAAGCGACTTTAGGCACATCTGAAATTTAGCAACTGAAGGTGGAGCTTTGGGAGGAGAGACATGGGGTTGCGAGATCTGCTGGTACTTCATATTGGACTAGATATTTAATTCTCAATTTAAATCTAGCTGAAGATTCTAGCTCAATTCCTTCACAAGGGTCATCTACCAAATCCTATAATGTCTGATATCTTACAGTCAGTAATTAAATATTGATTAAATACTCTGAAAATACACATGTGGGATGTTTAAGTGTAAAACAGTGTTTAATACTGTATCAAACCACCTCATTTAGACAGAATAGTCTACCTGGAGCTGAGTCACCCTGATGAAGCTCTAGTTAGTGGTGTCGCATTCCAGACACCATGACCTCCCCAGGGAATTTGCTGTTATGTACTCTTGATTTACAGGGAAATGCCTGCCTTATTGCAAGTCACTGCAAGAAACTGTTCAGCACATCTATTCACAGAATTTTGTTGTGGCCTTGATGACAGAAATCCAGTGCAGCTCTTTATAGAAAGCAAAGCTACTAGCCTTCTGTCCGAGGCACTGGTCAGTAATTTTGCTACGATAGCTTGAATCAACAGCACTTCTGGCATGTATCCCAGGAATTCCCAGCTTCTGATGGATCATGTCTGCAGCAAAAGGAGAATTTCAGAAAAAAATAGTGACTAGCTGTTAATAAGACCACATAGACCCACAGAATGATCTGATATTTGTAGTGGAGTGGGTAAGCTTGCTACAATATGAAGACTAACAGTTGCGTTCCTATTTCTAACATCATTTAAACAGGTGAAGATTATGAATTCAAGACAGTCCAAGAAAGCTACTTCAACTGACTGAAATGGAAGTATTTTGTGGTTAAAAAATCTCTAGATATCAAAACAAACTCAAATGGATTTGTACTTGAAACAAACTTTGTAAATACATAACTTCTTTCAAGAAGAGTATTAATAGTCTTTAGAAGCATTAGAGCTGCAGTATGGTATGTACCAGAAAAAAAAATGGAAATAGAAAACTAACCTGCGTTGCACTTCACGCTAAAGAAAAAAAATCCCTTATTATATAGACAGTTTGAGTCACCTATCAACTTGGAAACTCTTTTGTGAAGACACCTCTAATGCAATGAACTTAAATCATTTAGCAAACACTAAACACAATACACCTGCATAAAAGTCAGTGTGATCTACTCATTGTGATACAGGCGCAAGGAAATACCGCACCAATACCTAAACAACAAGCTCCATGTGAAAGGATATGTAATTATGGCTTTACTAGGCCACGTCCAAACACAACAGGAACTCTCATTTTCTAGTATCACCCAGCCTAGAAGGTCCCTCTTTTGGTCACCGTTTCCTATGCCCAAGAAATCAACATACTGAATTATCTACCCCCATTCATCCTGGCAGTTCATGGTTGTCAGGGAAACAACTTGAGAAGAAAAAAAGAGCTTGGGTTATAGTCTGAGGTAAAAGTCCTCACCTGCCATAGAGAAGACTAAGACTCAGACCTTATATTCTAGGGAAAATAAACACACTGGAAGAAACAATTTTTTTGTGTGTGTCTCCCCAGGCTAACTATCCAGTACTGTGTGTAACTTGAATTGGCTCCAGATTTCATCACCTCTAAGCAAAAGAAAGCACATAGGCTGAAAAAAATAATATAGATTAAGCAATCATAACAGGTTTCCAGGCATTAATCACTTCCTCGTCGCCACTATGTGTGGATTATGTTCAGCACACAGCATCCACCTATTAAAGTACTGCAAGACTAGCTACACTGAGGTAACAATTCTCACTTTCTCAGATTTCACACTGTGATAGTTGCTATAATTGCAGCTATCCAACAGCAAATGCAGCTTTTGTACTTCATGGGAGGGAAAAAAATTAGGTAAATGGATCCATAAGTAATCAGACTGCATTTGTTTCAGCAAGGAGCTCCAATTGATTTCATAAGATCCCACTGAAATGAGCACGCCCCTTCACACATCTGCAGTACCCCTGTACACGGACACGGTGAAGCTCTCTCATTACTACTGAAAGCAGCATTTTGCTTTGGTTCTCCTGAGCAAACAATAGGGTCATTCCAATAAATAACAATTTCATTACAGCTAAGGTCCCAAAAAAGGTGATCCTAGTTAAAGAAAATGAAGTGTCTTTCCAACCCTCTCCCAAATCATCTGTTTCAAACATCCTGCTTCTTCATGACATTCCGTTCCTTCCCAACTGGAAACATCATCGTTCCATCAGTAACGAAACTTGGGTTGCTTCTATTTTCTATACCTTATTGAACTAACTGAATCCGATTCTGAGCTTATCTTTCACTGTTGCCAAAGGGAATTTGCTAAAGATCTTACCCTTAATACCTTTGCATTTATCTGCATGACTGTTTGTCAGCTGCCCCCTACCACCATGTTAATGTTTGTGCAGGTACGATAAGACTTGCAAGGATCACTGCCCTCTCCCACAGTCTAGCCTATACTCAGAACAGACAACATCATTGCCAGGGTTCACACCTTTGGCACCAACTTGCTGACCTGTGAGGTTTGACACCTGGAAGGTATTCAGTGTATTTCAGGATCCTCTAGGCATTATACAAAATCAATCCATAGTACAGCTGACATAAATTGTGGTGAGATGTCAAATTTTGATCACAAGTACAAATAAACATCCTCAGTAGGGTTAGTAAATTCACTGAAACCTTTGCAATAAGGGTGCAGTTTTTTTTATTAATCCTTGCAAATGATGTAGAATGAAACACTTGCCAATTACTTGTACAGCCATTTACCAAAAATAATCTTTGCAAGTTTGCCTGTTGCTGTTCATAGCAACCACCTACTTAATAACAAATCTGCCTGCATTTCATACAGTTCAAGATAATTCATCAGGAAGCAGCAGAAGTATATCATCTGATTTAAGTTGCACTGCAAATTCTCTGTTTGATGAGCCAGAATAGATGGTAAGAGCCACTTTAGCTCAAAAGAAAACATGCTTATTAAAGTCAGAGCAAAGTCTGTACTGGCAAAGATGAGAGAAGCACAATTCAGTAAAAATCTAATTCTTGTCAGTCTTCGCTAAATAATGGTCTCCCAGAATAACCAACTTTCTAGAAATTTCCACTAATGCCATTATGCAACAAATTCATTGCAAATTGAATATACACTCAGTATACTCTAAAAGTAAGGTCCATTTGCAAAGTCTTACTGCTATCAGTTTGGAATTGCTCTGGTCTAAGTGTAAATTGATGGCATTGATGGAAGAGGAGCTCCATGTGTCCAAGCCTGTAACTGAAACCTTAAGCAGCTGCAGGGGCACAGCATCAGACCAATTCATCCAGAACTGACTGATATTATACAACTGTTTACATACATTCTGAAAACATTTCATCTTTTTGTTTTTTATGAGGCATTACCTGCTTGCTTGCGGTGATTTACGTGTCTTGCTCCTGGTCCATTTGTAAATCATCTGCAATGAAAAACACAAGAGGAAACGCCTGCTTTCCTTACTGTTTGAGCAACTGCCTTCAGGAAGGACAGTTTAGAGAAAAGACACTGGGTGTTTTCCAGTTATGTCTTGATTTACGAGACTTCTTTAGCAAGAGGTCTAAGGCAGATGGCTGAGAGGCTGGACAAAGTTCCTTAGCACGGAACCCCAAGACCCCCAAAGCTTTACATCGTGACACTTGCCCCCTACTTGGGGCCACTACTGCCAGCCCAAGCAATACTCAGGACCACTGCCTCCAAAAGCCACTCTCAAGACGTGAGGTCAAGACTAAATTTCTCTTTTCTTTTTACCTTAAAATACTGCCACTTATCCTAGGCTCCCAAGCAGACCCCTCAGAGCGGCTCTTCAGCCTTCCCTCCTCGGTAGTCCCTGCAGGAGGTCCCATTGTTTTTGCCAAGCAGCCGGGAGGCCTCTGGGCCCAGCCGGGATGAGGGGCAGGCCGTGGGGCATCCCCAGAGCAGCCAGCCGGGCACAGGACTGCCCCAGGAGCCCCTCTGCACCTCCCCGGCGGGGGCAAGCAGCGGCCTCACCTTTGTGTGAGCTGTGCCGTATTTACCCTCCTACTTCCTTGTTCCACCGCAACGCCGGGGCCATAAACCGCCTGGCTGGCACGGCTGAGCCGCAGTAGGGCGGGCAGGCAGCGGCGGCGCCGAGGGGATGGTGGCCGGTCCCCCAACCAGGGCAAGGAGGGCGCCCCAATCACCGCCATCCTGGCGAGCAGGAGCCCAGCCCCGGGCCTAGTGTTGGCCCTGCCACTGCCGCCCACAGGGGCTCCCTCGCACCCACCAGCCTCCTCCATGCCCGATGCTGGGGTCAACAGGACTTACTTCCCCTTCTTCTCGGATGTGGAGGGTCACCACAGCACCGGGCTGCGCGCCACCGAGTCGGCCGTGCTGGCCTGCATCTTCCTGCTGGCTCTGGTGGGCAACGTGTGGGGCATCTGCCTGCTGGTGCGGCGGCGGCACCGGCTCTGCGCCGCCAACTGCCTCGTGCTCAACCTGTTCTGCGCCGACCTGCTCTTCATCAGCGCCATGCCCGTCATCGGCGTGGTGCGCTGGACCGGCAGCTGGGTGCTGGGCCACACCATCTGCCACCTGCTTTTCTACATTGTCAGCCTGAGCGGCACCGTTGTCATCCTCTCGCTGGGCGCCGTCAGCCTGGAGCGCATGGTCAGCATCACGCGGCTGCTGCACCGCGCTGCATGCCGCCGCCGGGACCTTGCCGCCACACTCCTCCTCATTTGGGGCTTCTCTGCCCTCGTCACCCTCCCGCTCTGCCTCTTCTTCACTGTGGTGTCGCTGACCGCCAACAGCGGCGAGGTAAGGCGATCCCGGTGGGCGGCGGGGAGCGGGGACGCCCCACACTCCTCAAACGCAAACACGACAAGGGTTTTGGCTTGCACTCGAGGGGCCAGAGTATCCCCTTGGCCACGCGCTTTCCTGCCGTGGAACCAGCATTTTTTCTTTACAGCATTCTGAAGCGTGAGCAAAAATCCGCTCAAGGTGATATCCCTGTATCGTTTACATCACTTAGTCTCGAGCCTGCATTTCTGTTTTAAAGCTGTTTTTAGCACTCAAAATGAAATTATGGCAATAATTAGATTGTGGACAACATTTACTTTTTTTTTTAATATTAAGTAACACATTAGTTATCTGCGCTGTTGAAGTAGAAACTTGCTGTTGATGCTGTTCTGTCTGCAGACACTTTTTCCACAAGTAATAAGGAGACGTAAGGACAACTTGCCAGTAAAACCAACGGTACAATGTTATTTTTCCTCTTTATCCTTTGCAAATAGGAGGTCCAGATTTGCACCTTGCTTTGGCCCAGCTTTGAAGGAGAAATAATTTGGGATGTGGCCTTCACCATCGTTGTCTTTTTAACACCAGGATTAATCGTTGTCATAAGTTACTCAAAAATTTTACAGGTACTTTTTTTCCTTTAAATTTTGTTGTAGAACTAACAGAAGTAAGCTGTATTCTCTATGCATCAACATGTTATTATCAAGTACAATTATCCCTAAAGAGTACTGACTATTTGCTCAGGTAGAAAAGTACCTGATATGAAATAAGGCACTTCAACCTGTACCCACCAGTCTACATATTTCCGCTAAGAGTATATGCTTAAATAGCACATCACAAAGCCCAAGAGAGAGTTTGTCTTTATTCATATACAGCATTAAATAGTCTTCTCTGTTTGTTTGTTGGTCAATCTCCTAAACACTTAAGAGATTCCAGCATTTGAAATGACTGCGTAGTAGATTTTGCACTCCTTCAGCCTCTACTTCAAAGAGAATTGTAGGTCAGCAAGGAAAGGCAGGCAGGACTGGAAACAATAATCCTTCTTCTAAATCTACTGCTTTTCTTTCTGCATGCCTTTTAGTATGCAGATCTCAATAGCATATTCATCAGAATGTGCTTATTTTTGCACAACTTTCAAAGCAACTTCAAAATCCGTACATCAAAACTTTGTTTCTTTCTGAGTCGCTGGCAATCATAGTATTAGATATCTAAATGTGTTATATGAGACAGTGAGGAAAGAGCTAAAAATCTTCAACTTAGAACCTAGAATTTAGGCTTCACATATATTTGTCTATGGATATGGCTCAAACTCAGTCACAATAATCAGTTCTCTACCCTCCTAATCTCATCACGGTCTTCAGATAAGTGCATTAGTTGAACTTCATCTAGTAAAGATGCCTTTTCTAACCTTGTATTTAGGCAGATTATATAAGCAAAGAACATACAGTAATTTAATGAGGAATCTGGACTCCTTGAAAGAACTGCAAAAAGCTGGTGATCAAGGAATTCCACAGCACACTCTCAGAGACCAAGACAAGATAATGTTTCTCTTGTCCTTGCAGACTCTAGATCACAACAAGTAGATTTAGAAGGCAATAGGGAGCTATCAGACAATAGAAAAGCATTTTGAAGACTGGATTGCAAAATAACTCCCTACTGTTGTGCTCATATTTCTTTTACAATCTGACAGTAAAGATGCTAAAACATATTAGCATTTCTCTGTAACCAAACAGGAGCAAGCATAGCTGGATCCTATCTGATATAATTGAATTTTGTCTCACACAGCTCTCTATGAAGCAATCAGAACTCAGCTGGAAAATATATTAAACCTGAGTCATTCCCCAAACCAAATTCATTCTAACTTCATAAGAACACTCCATGGTGCCAGTGTATATAGATTAAAACACTAAATATTACTGGAAACAGTTCAAAGCTTTAGATGCATTCAAATAACAGAGTAACTAGGATGATGATTCACAACAGATATAAGACCTCAAATTTGATAACATTCTACAAATGTGCTCAATTTAATCTGACTTATTTATATAACACTGCCCAGAACAGTGGCAAATATGACAGATCAGAAGTGTAATTTGTAATTAGCCTTTTTTGGTTTTTTATTTTTTTCCCCCTTTCCACTCTCAAGCAATGCACAACCCATACAGATTTAGGAAAACGCTAGAACCAGTAAAGAAGTTAATCTTTTTGAAGTTACATACATGTCTACACTTTTAAGCTTCTAGTCTGGAGAGTGTGGCCCAGATGCCTGCCAGAGGTATCAAGATTCCTTATTTCTATGCAGGTCAGAAAGGAATCCAAAATTTATTACTACTACCCCATTTCAGGTTAACATTTTATAAAGATACAACTTTATTTTATCTAATGCAATATTGGTGATTCTTGAATTCTTAGTTCTACACTGTGCAGGTCCAGTCAGTACTTTTATTAGATTGGTACCAAGTCTGCTGGTGAAGATATTCTGGATAAGATAAATTTATCCTGAACACTGGAAGCTAAGAGTTGGGTTTTCCCACTTTCTGAACAAATGCCAGGCCTAGCCTTTTTTTTATCATAGCAGACCATACATTTACAAAACATGTAGAGATTTTTCAGAGCAAAGAAAAAGGATCTATAAGATTTCAGGTTACTTCATTGAAAGCAATTCTGATTACTGAAAAAGTTTACACTGAAATTTAAATAAAATCTCTCCTATTTAAAATATACATTGACTTTTGTTACTGCAATGAATTCATGCTCCTTTTTTACCTGATAATGTCCAGCATTGCCATAAGACAAAGAAGTGGATTCTGTTACTTCTGGTCCATCGACAGGATTGTTAACTATGTTCCATTTCACATGTGTGAAAAAATCAATGAGTTTATGTAGATAGAAATGCAATCACAATCTGAAGTTAATGGAATTTTATGAGTAATTAAGGCCCTGTTTGGAACTAAAAAGTATTTATTGCTGGAAAAGTATGAGGAGAAAACAGCTTGACTAATATTGAGTAGACTGGTAGACTGAAAATGTTTGAAATCAAATCACTGACAAAAAAGCAAATAATCCTTTTCTATACTCACTCTTCAAAACAGAAATGTCATGTTTCAAGACTTGCTTTTGCACCTGTAAAAATGTGTTGAGAATTCTCCCATGTTTCAATATAAGTTACTTTTTTTTCCTTTCCAGATTACAAAAGCGTCAAGGAGGAGTTTAAATGCTGGCTTAGCCTATTCTCAAAATCATCAGATTCGTGTTTCCCAACAAGATTACAAACTATTTCGAGCCCTCTTTGTACTGATGATCTCTTTCTTCATCATGTGGAGCCCAATTGTAATCACTATTTTTTTAATTTTAGTCCAGAATTTCAAACAAGATTTGCATATTTTGCCTTCAGTGTTTTTCTGGATAATGTTATTCACGTTTGCCAACTCTGCTGTCAATCCAATTTTGTATAATGTTGTGCATTTTAGACGCAAATGTCAGGAAATACTCCTCTGCTGCATAAGGAGCCCTCTAAGAAATGGAATTGACACAGAAACCACTGTGAGAAGAAATAACTGTGAACAACCTAATTTATCTTTCATTTACAGATAATTAAAGTCTGAGCCATGCCACTTTTTGGATCTTAATCTTTACACTATTCTGGTCAGAACAGGTCACTATTTTATAGTATTATATACTAAAGAAGGCATACAAAAAACCAAAAAATATAAACAGCTATATTTCCACTTTCTGCAGGTAAAGTTCACCTCCTCAGAAATATGCATGTTCTTGTAAGATGCCAAAAAAAAGACATCTGCATATAAAGCTAGGCAACTGACTGCCTGAACATAATTTTGGACAAAGTGACTCATTTCAGACAGAAAACAATACTGAGATCATAAACATGCATTATCACCAGGTGCATGATCATTTCTGGTTGCATAAAAAGTGACAAATTTTCTGAATTTCACTAATTCAAAATGTTTACTCATGGCAAGTGTAAAATAGGTTCTTCAAAAGGGATGCGTATTTTTATGTCATTGAGAGTCATATCATAAAATAAATATATGGCAGTGAATTTCCTTCCTCATTTCTAACGTGGTCTGGAAAGGATTTTCAATATTTTCTAAGAAAAAAGACATGATATTTGGAAGGAAATTAAAAGTTTCAGAAAAAGGCATTTTTAAAAATTTAAATTAGTCATAAGTTGAAATTTGATAGAAACATTATGTTCTAATTTATTGCCATCTGTCACCAATTTTACATAGTGCATTAAGATAATGGTTTACTAATAAAACCAACATCTACATATGTACAGATGTGCATAGAAACAATCTGTATCCCCTGTAATCCGAGTTTATTAAAACATTTCATTGGTTTATTGACAAGGTGAGCTACGTAGCTCAGATAAATATATTCAAGATCTAAATGAAGCCATTTAAAAGCTTTTCAACTGAACACTTAATCAATGTGTTAACATTACATCCATGCTGCTGTTACATTATTTCCTTCCATAGTTTTGGGTCTCCTTAAGAGCAGAATCCTGAAAAACACAAATATAAGAGTTTTATTTTTCAGCTACACTGGAATAATTAAAATATGCAAGCTTTTACCAAACTTCTGAAAATTTCAAAGAACTTTTAATTCAAGACAAAACAGGAATTCATGTTACATTTGTCTTGATCATTTTAATATTTTGACAAATAAGGTATTGGACAGATCAGTGGTAAAGAGTTATTTTATTTAAATTAATGATTTTTAAAGTATTTATAATTTATGCTTTTTAATATAAGTACTTTTCAACAAGCAAAGGATCTCCTGTCCTCCAAAACTTCCAATAGCTATGGCAGATGAGATGAATAAATACACATAACAATTAATTCAGAATTTCAATTTCTACTGAATGCTAACAGCAGATTTGTTTTTTAACTTTGGTAGAAGTAAAATAGTATCTTACTCTACAAATAGTCCCACTGTCAATGTAAATATTTATGGTGACATCGCTGTCACTAGGAATATTATTAGAAGGCTAAATAAAGTGTGATATCCACATTCACACTGAGTAACTTCAAGCAATTGAGCTATAACTGAGAAAGAGTAGCACAGCCTGATATCCACATTTAGGAAGGAGCTGCCATTAGAAATGCAAGATAAACAACAACCAAAACAACATTTCCCACACTTCTTTTGCCTCAAAGAGCCAGTATACAAAGAACTGCTATTTTAAGTTTTGTACATCTGTTATTTATTTTGGGGACTTAATTTCAGTATAGTATTTATACAGAAAGTTAACAACAAATCTCTGGGAAAAACAGATTTAGCTTTAAGATGTAGGCTTGGCTTGCACAATGAGAAGATATATAAGCCTATTCTTGCAGTGTCTATAAAGTTCAAACAGAATTTCACCACAAAAACAAATACAAGTTAATACAGACAAATGAAGCTGGCCATTTTGGTAATAATTCTGCAGCTCTTAATAGCATTATTACAGCATAAAGTCACAAGACTTTCAATAATCCTCATATGAATTTAAATGACGTTTGCAAGACTTCCTAATAGAAACTTTTAAATATATTTTCCCCCTTCATTTTAGCTTACAATCATTTTCTCTCTCCTAAATGTATTTGTACTGCAGGAACTTTGGACTTAAGTGCACCGGAGAATTCAGAATCAATTAACACTACGGTAATTACAGGTCCTGATCATAGTAATGGAAGAACGCAAACAGCTGGCTTTAATTTTGATTTATACTTTGGTGCTGGGCTCACAAAGATAAAATCTGGAACAATCTTCAGTAAAAAGTAGACAGCCTTTAGGATCGAGACAACTTTTTTTTTTATATACAGACAATAAGGAACTCAAATAGTCTGTCAGACACTGTGCTTAACACCTAACACCTGAATATAAATTAGGACAGCAGACAACAAATACAACACTTAATTCAGTTTGGTAGGTTGGTATTTCTGTAACAGAGTAGAGGTAGCATGATCAGCTTTTAAATTAAGGTTGGACAGTCAAAGCATATTTGAGACTGAACTTTCAAAAGACATTCTAAGCTTTTATATTTAAAATATACTACCATTTCTATACTCTGTGAAAAAGACAAGCTTTCCATTTTATAGAAATCATACCATATCTGAAGAAGTTGTATCAAAAGTTATGAACAAGTGAATAAAGTTAATTTTCCTTTGGTTTGTACTTTCTTGCAAAGATTCTCAATGAGATTTATTTCAATATAGCACGGAAATAATAGAAACACAGATACTGCTATGCTATATCAGACCAATACTTGCACAAGTCCAGTACTCTCTTCAACAGCAGGATAGTGCTATCTCTGGTTTGACAAGGATGCAAGGGATGATCTTAATAATAATCCCCCAAATGCACAGTGTAAGAACTGTAATCTAAGCTTTATCTATGCTATCATAAAAAAAGCCTAAGCATCTCATTATCTTGTCCTCTCATCTGCAGAACTTTTTATTCCTGCTGTATTTCATTTAAAGAGCAGTTGTAGTACTGAAAAATGAGAAAGTATTATCAACTTATGTACTGACATTAATTACCTCCTATCCTCTTTCTATGCTATCAAATACATATTTACTTTTTGATGGCTGTTAAAATTAAGCAATGTTTTTGTTTCACTCTCTACTGCATCATACAGATGTCTTCCCTGAACACACAATTCAGAAGCCAGCAGTCTATAAAGATTAAAGTTTCTCCTTTGAATTTTTATTACTGAATACATATCAAAAGCCAATTTCATTTGCATTTATGATGTCTCTTAATTTTGAATGCCTTAAATACTCTTACGCTGTCTGCAAACTCTCAATCAAAACAAAACTTTTTTTCATTGCCACAAGGAACTTTTTCCAGGTCGCTAATCAGTGTGCTCAACACCATCTACCTTAGCAGGTCTCTCAGGCACTGTTTTATCAACATACTTTACAACTATATTAGTCCATTTATAGATGAGATGAACAGACAATAGAGGCACAAGAGCTGACTGGGCTGACTTTCTTTACAATACATGAGAGTTCCCTCAGTCAATCCCAGTTTATTCCAATAGGTCATTTAGGAAAAGCCCTTAATCTTGATTTGCAGATTTCAGTGAAGAAGAACATACAACAGCTCTTGGTAAACCGTTCCAAAGGTCAGTGACCTTTAGAATTAAACAAATGGCTCTATTTCTACCCTGAATGTGTCAGGCATCAAGTTTCAGCCATTTTATTTTATTATTTCTTTGTTTGCAAAACCTTTACTACCCAATTTCTATTGCTTTTGCAGACTTTGCTCAGGTCAGACTTTAACCTCTTTCTGATCAGAAAAATATCAAACTCTTTGAAGTTCTCACTAGGAGACACACTCCACAAACTTTCTGTCATTTTCTCTTTGCTTTTCTCCTTTTGCATTTGCTTGTCTTTGAAACTTTTATTTTCAGTACCCCTTCTAATTATCAGGATCATTAAACATGGCATAGCAGTCAAATCTCTGCCATGCACCACAGCCTCATATAAGTCTGTAAATTCATCTTAGACATCCTCTTTTCAATGGTGGCCAGAGATGGGACTAGCGGAAACAACCACAAACTGAAGCACCAAAGTTCTACAGGAACTTAAGGAAAAATTTCTTAACAGTGAGGTGAACAGGTTGCCCAGATTGGTTTTGGAGTCTCCTTCTCTGGAGATCTTCAAAATGCGCTTGGATGCCATCCTGTGCCCCATGCTCTAGGTGACCCTGCGTGTGCAGGGGAGTTGGGCTAGATCTTTAGAGGTCCCTTCCAACCTTAAGCATTCTATGATTCCATCATTTGTTTACGCATTCAAGAACTACCCTGACTTTTGTGGTCACAGCATTCATGTGTGCCATATGGCTCTTTATGATTCTTCTTCCCTCTCTCTTTTTTTCTTAAACTGTTCCCCAGTCTGAGTGTTATATTTATCAATATGTATTCAATATGTATGTTGTCTTCCAGATCATTGATTAAACCAGCATAAAATACCATTTGGCCTTTTCTAATACACTTTTGAACTTTTCCCCTCCACTCCACTGGTACAGTTTACCAGATGGAATAAAAGACACCTGACACTTTCCCTGTTCCAACCTTCTGCACCCCTCTGTGGTGCCAGAAGTGTATATTCCTCATGTAGACTCAGAGCTTCTCTGCAGCTTCTCAGGTCCATACAATCTAAAGAGCTAAAGACAAGCTAAAGACAAGTGAAGACAAGCTAAAGACAAGTGAACCAATTTGTATGTGTCTATGCTGTAAGCTCAGCCCCACTATCTTTCTCAAGATGAGGTCATTCCTCCAGTACAAGGGGTATGTCTCTTTTCCATAACCGGTTCTCTATGAAGAGGTGGGCATGAGGACGTGTGAAAGGGAAAACCCCACCAATACAAGGTGGAGCATCACTATCTTTTCCAAGACTTCTCTTTTTCCTTAAAAACCTCTTGTGAGGGTTATTTCAAATGAATTTTTGAAAACATAGATAACAGGCCATCCCTTTCAGCAACTGCTTTGTTAATAAAGAAATCTGATAGAAACTATTTCTCTTTACAGTCACTATGAAGATTTTCCTTAGTATGTTTATTCATAATACGCTGATTCAATTACTTTACAACTCCTGATTATCTTTCAACTGATGTGATATGACACATAAAAAGCTATACACATTAGCTCTCCTTCAGATAAGGGAAGCAAAAGTTGGAGTGAACTTTCTAAGAACTCTAGTTTCCAAAGATACTATTACAGCCACTAAGTATAAGACTTCAAGCATTCACTATTTAATAAGCAAAAGATTCCCATTAAACCCTGAAATAAAATTCTTCAGAAGGAAACATTCTTACCATTATGAACGATAACTCTGTATTTTCTGTCCAAGCAGAGGTCTACCTGCCGTTGTCTGACAATCTTCTGTGCCTCTGGGGGCAATCCCTTGGGGTCCCGGGAGAACACAAAGGAATAGCTATCGGCACAGGTGCCATCTTCATTTAGTTGGCGGCAGGAGTAATGAAGAGCATAAGTATCATAATCTGTGTCCACTACCCAGTGATCATCATCTGGAAGAAACCATAGCACAGAAGAAAAGGAATTAGAGATGTAAATAATGACAGATGTAAAGAAATATGTCACAAGTCTTTTAAAGAGTTAAAACCTTCCTGAGTCACCATTTGCCTTCCAAGGATACTGTATAAATCACTTTAGTATGGAAGAAGATCGTTATGCATTTGTCATTTACTTATGTCAGAAAAGTACTTGCAGCAAGCTGTGTCCTATCTTCTTAACACATAGTTACAATTTCAAAGAATTCTATTACCTAGGTAATGTGATAAATGTATGATCATGCAGGCACCCTGTGCTCACAGAAATGAACTAGATGTCTACAGTTGCAAAGACCATCTCTGCACCTAACTCTCCTGGAACAAAAGATCTCTGCATCTGTCTGTGTTACTGCAGGCAACAGCAGTGTATGTCCTCTGCCCCCTTTCTCCTGTGGTGAAGGTCACAGGTTTTTCCAAAGGTTGTGCCTGCATAGGTGACGCTGGAGTATTCCTGCAAAAATGATTCAGCAGCCTGCTTCAAGGAAATTGGGCAACAATCCAAAGCCAGCGGCTTCCAGAGCATTCTTTTCTTTCTCCCCCCCACCCCCAGGGAGAATGGAGCTCACTTTTGAAATGATTCTTTGACCTTTCTGCAGCAAATCATTCACCAAAAAAAATCTTGAACTATGAACAAATCTCAGCTTGGCTCAATAAACTAATTATGCTTAGATGTGCAGCAAATGATTAGAAAATATGGATATATCTATATGCATACACCGCACACACATACTTCATCATATCTGTTTCTTTAAAAACAAATCTCTGCATTTGCACATGAGACTAAGCAAAAGAACAGTTACAAAATCCTCGCCCCCGCTGGTTGCTGAAAACCAAGTGTGACGTTAGGCTTTTCAAAAAAGACGGAAGCATTCAATAACTGCCTCCTGAACAAGGCTTCAATTACTTCACCGACCTTTCTTTTTTTTCCCCCCACTAAATAGTGACCTTAGTTTATACTGTTCAGTAACAAGTGAAAGAAAGACAGAAGCAATCAAAGGCCTGGTTTCTACTTGTTCAAAGAAAACCAACCACCTGTCTCATGTAACAGACAGTGACTACCTTCTTTACAGTGAGGCTTTCCTTTATGATTATTATTATGTTTTTTAAAGGTGGTTAAGAAATCCAACGTTCTTTGTCCTGCAGTATTAGCACAACATATCAGCACTCTCAGGTAGTTCTGCATCTTCCATAGCCAAGTACTCACTTCCTTTCTGCAGGAAAGAAGCAACACCCCAGTACTTCATCTTGAACTTGGCAGGATCCTCTGTGTCGGTGAAAGAACCAATCATGTCTGCACAGACATCCCAGTTACTGCAGCCAGGGAGAAAGCAACACATTAAAACCTAATAGCAGAGATTTGGAGTGATAGCAGGTAGGGCTAGAGCAACAGCAAGCAAAGCAGAAGTTTAGTGAAATGCAGTGAGAAGATATGGAAGAGTGGGAACAACTTACTTAAAGAGTCTGACTCTGCCCTTTGCAGTAGCACTCATCTGTCCCTTCTCATCTACTGTAAACTGGGCTACCACATTGTCTTGCAGAAAGAGCCCCTCTGGATCTTTCTTTGCCATGGCATACCAGGTGCCACTGTACTGAAAGGAAATTTGAAAGGCTGCAGTTAGATTTAGGAGGCATGGGAAACATATTTGGAGATGTTACAAACTAGGGAAGGATGACGGAGGGAGAGGACATGCAGATCTTTGACCCCACACCTCAAAGTTATATCTAAAAAACAAAGCTAGTTGTTTCAATAGCATAATCCACCAATATGCTCTAGGGCAGAAAGGGTTTATGAAAGACTGAACTGTATCTTTTTTGTATCCACGGATTTCTACTACTCAGAATACAAAACTTAGTGGACAGAAGAAAATAATCAGCAGTATCTAGATTTAAACATAAGCATATCTTTTCATTGCAATACTTTCTGGAAAACACTGGTATATTAATTTTTCATAGTAATAACTCAGTCGCTACACTCCTTTTTGGTTTAGACCATGCAGTTTGAGACCATTTCACCAACGTCAGATTCAGCAGTATTCCTGGGAGGCATCAGTATCCAGCCCTGCAGAGGTGCAAGCAACGCTAAACACACCTGTTGTATCTCCAAGTTGCCATCTGTGACGGTTGGTGAAAATGTGAACACAGTGGTATTTCCAAATGCCAAATTTTGTAGATCGGGAGGAAGAGCTAGGAAAGACATCACAGACCCAGGAAAGGGTGATTTACCCTGTTCTTGTCGAAGTTCTCCTTGACTTTGAAGCTGCTCACTCGGCAGTCTCGTTCTGCTGCGCTGCGACCCAGCAAGGCCAGCACCAGTAACAGCAGCCAGGCCAGGACTCTCCTTGCGGGGGCCATCTTGTCCCTGCAGTAACAGCAAACAGAGAACAGAGTCAGAAAGGGGCTCTGTCAAGCACACAGGGAATAAAGAAGCGAATCCCTGATGTGTTCAGGCCATCCCACAGTTTTCCCTGATGCATTCACAGGAGAGGCCTGGGCCACCCACATGCTGCTATAGCAACATCGCTTACAGACAGTGCCAGTCTCTGCAGCCCCTCAAAAGTCCAAGTGTTGGTGGCAGCACCAGGGCAGCCCAGCCAGGCACTGCTTTATGTAGTCCCGGGGCTTTCGCAATCCCTTGGGATACAAAGAGAGGTTGGAGGGGGAGTAGGGAGGTAGGCAGGTAGCTTCTGCAGGCTAGGGCCCCTGCACAACAGCCCCTTGCATCATCCCTGCAGGTGGTCTTTGACCCTAACCTGTAGCCAAGTGGGCGCTAGAAACAAATGCCTTTCTCTGATTCTCTTCACCCTAAGGCAGGGCCCATGTCAGGGGGCACAAAAGGGAGGGAGAAAGAGAGGAGGCATTTGCATGGGATATTTTGGGGGTGTTGTGGCAGAGATGGACAAAGAAGTAGAAGTGCCCTGTCTTCTCCCAGGGTGGGGGGAATGAAGTGCCTCTACTTCTACTGTCATTTTCCATGCACCAAAGTCCAAAATCCTTCTTGCTCAACGTGCTCAAACCAGTTACAAGGTGCAGGCTTGTTTCTTTTGCCCCTTCCCCAGATTCCTTCCTCCTCTTCACCTGATAATGGTGGCAAACATCATTCTTGAAGGTTTTTGCCAGCATTTTTGAAAGCCTGGTCTTAGCCTCATAGTCTGTTCCCTCTTGCTTCCCAAAGGATGCCTCAGGCACTCAAAAGCTGTCTTGTTTCTCGCTCCAGGAAACAAGAACTCAGATGCTGCAAAAGATGCAAAGGAGCAGCCTGTGAATATCCACGTTTATGTACGCACTATTCCTGACCCACTTAACATGAATCAAAGTTTCCAGAATTTCTTTTTCTTTTTTGGCAATCCATTATCAGTTATATAAATGTTTTTTTTTTCTCCTGTCCAGGCAAGTTTTGCTGCCTCTGAGTCAATATTTGTTCTATAGTTTCAACATCTTTAGGAAGCATTAGAGAAAACCTGTTAATTATTTTCTAGATTTGTAACCACAGCAGGATAGGAATGATCATTACCAAGAGAACTAGTTCACATACTTATTTCAACTCCAAATTTTGAAAGAATAAGGATGATTGTGTTTATTACTTTATGAATTAACCAAAAATATAATTCAAATATGGAGATAGCTAGAAAGCATGGAAAATATTACAATAGTAGCTTACTTGTGGAAACCAAACACTTTATTCAGCATGGCCTTTCACAGAAACTGACTTCAACCTTTCTTTCCGTCTTTATATTCACAAAAATATTAAGCTTTTTACTCTTGCTGACCTTGGCAAACCTTTTGACAATGAGTAGCATAGTCTGATTTATCTCTTATTCTTTCTTTCCTGGTTTGTGTTGGAGCCTTTTCCATTGCGAATGGCATACCTTTGTGCACTTTTTCAAATGACAAATGCTCAGGGCTGTTCCAAGTCTGTTCTGAACCTTTGATTCTTTATGTTAGATATCACTAGTCACTAAACATTACGCTATCTTTAATGCTAAACTTCTAGTTGGAGCAAGAAACTCTTTAGCACAGGTATCTAAAAAAGTTGTATATTAATTATCCTAAAACTGTCAACAGTAATCTTCCAGTAAACCAACATTTCCATCTATAAACTTAGATTTTTCAAGTTTGCCTTTTCCCACAAAGGCCAGAGAGCTTCTTTCAGTATCAGGTCTATTCATATAATGTTTTATCAGTGAAGTAGCCATGAAAATTGCATGACAGAGGTTTTCAAAGAAGTCTAAGGTCATACAACCAAATGAATCCAGATATGACAATATCTGTCCATCTCTGTATGTAGGTCACCAGTGCTTTTACGTTTATTGCACGTTGTCCTCAGCAAGTGCTACAGACAAGAGAACAACTCAGGTCACAAAAAACCTTCTGTAAATAATTTTTAATAAGATGAGCTCTAAATATGTACAAGAGCCATTATAGCCTTTTAAACCCAGTTAAGGTTATCAACAGGAGTAAATCAAAGTTTTGTAATTTCTCTTTGGCAATTCATATCTAGTGGAGATGCATGGCAGCAACTTAGTAATCTTAACTTTTAATTCTTTCAGCTCCTCAAGTCTGGGGTCTCTATAAACTCTAGGCAAAGCCTGCAAAAATTGCTCTACAAGTGTTAGCACTGTGGATTTGTGGCAGCATGGCTACAATGCAGTCGCATCAGTATTTTCAAGTCAGATTTCAACAACTGCAGAGAAGTAAATTGGTACAATTTGAAGGTTATATTATAAAAGTTTGGCTCTACCCCTCTGCTGTTATAGCCGTAAGTCTAGCTCTGCCTGGATGAGACAACTTACGTTAATGAAGTCCTATTGCTGCTCCAGTTAAAGCACTTCTTTGGTTCAATGGCATTAGCCTTTCAGGCACAATACACTCCTCTGCCAAAGTCAGCCTCGTCTAGCTAAGGATTGCACTGGAGGATGGATGGAAGGGTGACAAGCACAAATACATCAATCACCTGAGCTTGGTGATTGAAGGGTGAGGTTTTTCTCAATCTTAACAAAAGTAGCTATGCCAGCACAGCTATGCTAACTCATAAAAGAGTGTAAACATTGCCTCAGTTAATTATCCTTTCCATTCACTTGGGCTATTTGCTTGGCTGAGAAATGATGCCACAGAGAGTGATCCTCATCTAGGTCTCTGGAACCTGGATTCAGCCCTTGTCACTTCTCAAAAGCAGAAACGAACAGATATCGGCCGGTCTGTCAAGTGATTCACAGCAGTGTGCACAGACCAAGCCAATGGCAGGAAGTGATTACCGAGTTCTGGAAGAGCTCAGATAATTAAAAGATGACATATATTTAAAAGAAGATTTAAAATACTCTATAATTCTTTTTAAAATATTGATGACATATAAACATGGAAATAAATAATCAAAGCACAAATTTGCAGAAACTGTTCTAAGTTAAACATCAAGCTTCAAATCAACAAGCTATCAAATTTCATATATGACTCTCTTTTCTCATGTTTGAAACTGGCAGCACACTTTGAATCCTACAGAGAATTTTTTAAAGGCTGTATGTTTCTTGGAACTGTATTTAACTGAATGGGAAAATGTTTCCTAGCTTTGAATTCTTCCAAGAGGCCAAAAAGGGTGAACTCCTGGCAATGATTCTGTGATTAAAATACTTTTTACAGGAATAGCCTGCAAAACTATGCAATATTTTCCATTAGGAATAGTGACAGAAAACACATAGAAAAGGTCAGCTTTTTACAGGAAATAGAAGAAAAAAGCTTTCATTGTAGGGGATATTTTTACTTCATTTATGATTTTAAAATAAAAAAACAGGAATAAAAATATTATTTAAAATATTTTCTATCACTGCAGCATTAAAACTTCAAAGGTTTGAAAATTGCCATTTTATTTGTGGCTCTACAAATAAGACCGGTTCTTAGAAGAAAGAAGGCTGAAAGAACTGGTACTAGGAAATGCAGTGTCCACTTCCAATCCATACAGATTGAAAGACTTTTTGTCTTCTTACGGTTATTTATTTATAAAAGGCCATTCACAACAATCAGAAATTAAAATCTCAGAGGCAGATTTGGCTGGAGACGGAACACTCTGGGTGTTACTGAACAGACCTAAGCTTAGCCAATGTATCTTTGGGCCACGCTCATCTCAACAGGACAACAAACGATGTGAAGCGAGCCAAGGAGCACTGTGTGCTGCCACGCCGTCACCATCGCAACTCTCCCCCTTGGTGGCAGTCTGAGTACAGAGGTCAAGGACAGAATGAAACTGAAAATACTGGCCTTTGCACCATGCCAGCCTCTGATCACTGTTTTTGCAGCTTAATGACATGACATTCTGTTTAAGGAGTGCATGTACACCACATGTTTTACAAACAATATTTGAACAAATCTAGTTCAAAATTGCAACTTCATTCCCTTCAGCAAAGCTTCAGAAAGATTGTGATTGAAATATTTTTCTTCTAGATTAAAGTCTGCCAGCTATTGAATATTCACTGGATTAATTTTTAGCATGCTCCATCTAGATGTACCACAACAATGGAAACAAAGGCATAAGAGCACATTTGCCACTGCACTGGCTAACCTGGAGAAAATAGCTTTAAACTAGGAAAGTTTCAGATGCTTTCTCATGCACAAACACTTTTCACTCAATATTTCTGCTCCACGAATCCACAAAACTCTGAGAAGCATCTCAAAATTACCAATTGCTTCCACTTACATTCTGCTTGCTCAGAATTTTCAGTGTTGTTCCAAGTTGCTCTTGCCCCTGATGAAAGACAGACTGAGAAAAGGAAAAACAGACACACACACATATTTGTGCAGACAAGCAAAGCTGCTTCTTGCTTGTCTAAATGGCACTTTCTTCCTTCTGCACAGGCAGTTTATTACTTCAGCTATTTCACACTGCCCTGGATCAGGGAGGAAGCAAGCTCAAGACATGCTTTTTATGTTCTTTTTGTTAGAAAAGCTTCTGATAGCCCACAAAAAATAGCCCCCCAAAGCAGCTTACTATTCCCTGCCTCACTGCTTTTTTTGGTTCAGAATAAATTAGGTTACATGGTTAGCTTTATTTCTTCTCCAGAAAGTCTCTGAACAGAAGAATTTAAAACAGGTCTGATCGCAGTTCAATTAGAGTTACAAAATCATCAAACCTCTCCAAAAAAAAATAGGTTACTATTATTGTCCACACTGTTTTTGTTTTGTTTGTTTGTTTTGTGAGACACTAATGAGCCCTGCTCATGCTGAAGGTCATAGGGCTCAGGGACAGGGGAAATTTGAGCCTTGCTCACGTGTCCTAAAAAGATCTTGGAGCTGAACCTAGAGCTGCAGTTGAGGGCAGCAGCAATTAATCCACAGTGCTCTGCCTATGCTCCAGCCTAGGGAACTATGTGCCTGCAGCTGTATTTTCCTCGTCATCTCAATTACTCTTAACTTTCTGCTCCAGATAATCTATAGAATAAGTGCATGCCTGGTGCAAACAGTAGCTGTATTTAATTCTCAAAGCAGGTTTTTTTTTTGTGGTAGCAAACTGGGATGATTAATATTTTCTGGCATGTAGATGCAGCCCAGTGAAAACATTTTGGCACTCTCAGAGTGACAGCAGAATTTGTTGTTCAGAGAGAAAACAAACCAAAATCATGTAGGTCCTGTATGTGAGCCTACAACCATCACTGTAACCCGCTGAAGGCTTCTTAATGTGTTAAATCTGTTCTTGAGCAGGTTTACTGTCATTAAGCAACATGAGGCTTATCTATGACACAGACCACAGGAGGACAAACCACAGGAAAACCCGCGCTCAGCAGCTTGGGGACAGGAGGTGGGGTTGCCAGCTTTCCACACCCCCACCATGCCAGGGAAGAGGTCCTCCTGTGCCAAGTGTAGGAAACACCTCATAAAGTCACCTCTGGTCCCCCTCTAGTAACAATTCCTTGATTACCATTAGAGCATTTTTCTGGAAGCTCATCTCGATCAGCCCATCACGCTGCCCTTTACAAACACTATTGCACCTCACGAAACGCTGTGGTTTTGCCTAGCACATGCTGTAACAGCTCAGTCACTTAATTCAGCAAGGTATGATACTTTAATGTGTCATTTTATAGCTAAACTTCTTCATATAAGACATGAGTATTTACAGAGGTTACCTGCATGTGCATGATAATTGCAAAAGTATGGTTCAAAAGAGTTATTCTGAAATCACACTATTGCATTTGAGATGAGCATTTGGTAACTCGTTTGTCATCAGTAAGTGCCTGAATAAATCAAGTTTCATAGCTTTTTCTTGATTACTCCTTTTGCTTTCCTGCCTCACAATAAATTTCTAAGTAGTACTCCATGTAGGCGTGAAAGCATGCAGCGTGAGGTACTGCCAGCACTAGGTTCTACCCAGGAAAAGTATCAGAAAATATTACAAACTAGAGTTTTTGCCTTCAGAAAACATTTTCTTGACAATAGACAATATATTATCAGTAAATATTGCTCTTCAGTTATTTGTAATCTCTGCTTTCTTATCAGGTTTCTTCATGGCTATTGCTTGACATTTTTTAATCTATTAGCTAGAGACTTTGGGCTTTATTTTTAGCCTTTCAGTGTGTGTTATGAGAGCAATAAGAAATAGAAGCGAGATTCTGTTTGCATATTAAGTCTAAGGCCATAATATGTTGTCTTATGAAACCATTCTGGATCAAGAAATTCATTATTCACTTTAAATGCTTGTTAGATTAGATAAATAAGCATATAATTCAGAGAGAGACAGAAGTAAAGCATTAGATAACAGTAGTAAAACTCAATTCATTTCCTCTAAAAAAAAGTTTCAGTTCTTTTCTGATATGGTCCAGAAATGCCTGACAAGTCGGTAGCTGAGCCTTGTAAGATCAGAAATTGCATAGACTTTAAAAAATGTAGTGACCAAACAAACTGAAGTACACTTCCATATGCATACTGGTTGCATAAGCTTTACATACATTTGCTGATTATTTGTTATAGACACCCTTAATGACAAGCTTTCAAATTATTTCAATTTTCTGATTGAGGAAAAGAAATAAAAATGGTTAAGTATCCACAAAGCACTGCAGACTAATTGTGAGGACAGATTAGATGAAGGTGAAAAGGCTGCTCTCCATTGCTCTCAATCATATGTCTAGTTCATATGCATTAAAAGATGTAACAAGCTACCAAGAAACTGACACTAAGTCAGAGTGCATCTATTTAGAAAGCTGTCTCATTGCTGGGTAGCCACCTGAAACTACAGCTTAACAAAGATGTATTGACAACCCAGGTAATTGCTTTATCCCATACTGGAAATTCACTTCAGGAACTCTCCCCTCAAAGCTAAAATCTTCTCTTGACCACATGTTTCATGGAATCCCAAACTAACAGCAGTTTTAAAGGACCTAAAAAATTGTGCAGGCCTCAGTGCCAATATATTTAAGATTACTTATGTAAGAAAAGATATAGAATATTTTTTAAAAGTGGCATAAGGTTTCTTTTTTTTTTTTTGTCTTTTTTTTTGTATAGGTCCCAAAATATATCAGTCTAACACCTCTGTACCGAAACCTGGCTATGTTTGGGGCACAGAGTATCTTTTGTAAATGGGTTGCGAGACGCCACTCTCACAAAATGGACTTTAGTGACACCCTTTGGGCTTTGATTATGTTTTGTGAAAGGTTGAAGGAATTTGTGTTTTGGGAAAAACACAAACTCACATTCCTCATTAGCCTTTAACTTGAATTTGGGTTTTTTTGTTATTAAAATACTGTTGAAGTCTATCAGATAAATTACTTGATGCAACAGAAGAAAAAAAACATGCACAGAAGTGATCTATAGGAACACGCTGCCCATTTGAGCTGAGGCATTTGCCATGAAATCATACACATCAGAAGTCAAGCAACTGAAAGAGACACATTTCAGCTGTATTTCTCTTGACTGAATGAACCACATTAACTGCTATCAGCATGGACAGGTATGGTCAGACATAAACACTGAGCTGAACTGGGAAGCCTTGTAAATACCTTTGGCATTTACATGCTGCCTGAATCTATTTAAATAACTACATCTGTCAGTTATCCTTCTTAGGAATTTCCATGTATCAAAAGGGCTCAGCGACAGTCTACTACTAAGAACTAGTCCATAAATAGCTTTAATTTCTGTAGTAACTATGAACATCAGAGGTAAATGATGTCATATGCATTAAAACTGCCAAGGATGCGCATTTTTCAAATGCTCTGAAATTAAAACAATATGAAAACTACAGCAGCTTGCTCAGCATGTTTTAAAGCAAAATTCAGCATAAAAAACTATCAAAGCCATGTATATATTATTTTTGCCACTAAAAGTGCAGTGAAAATGACTGTGCAAGGTTATCTTCCAATATCAAATCTCTGCACATATAATAATTACTTTATTATAATGTATTTTCTCATATTGCCATATAATTGGCAATTGCTAGGGAAGATCATCTTAATATCTTAATTCAGGAGATCTGAGTGATGGAAACATAGTTTTGGGGGTGATAATTTCCTGTAATACATTTTGACACAAGTAACTCTAAAATGAGGATTCTATTAATTCAAGGTTGTTGTAAACCAAAGTACATTTTTACATCCCATCCAATCAATTCATCTTTATTGTATTTAATTATTCATGAGTTCATGTTTCAACTTGACTAACGTAGTAATTATTAAACATACACACACACCTATGCAGAATTCCAAACCTTATAAAGAACTTTTATGGGTTTCCAATACTTCTTTCATATGTCATTTCAAACACTTAACAGAGCATGAGTACAATTGTAAGAATTAATGTTAGCTAAGGGAAATAATCACTTTGCTTATAGGACAATCAAACCATTCAAAAAAGTGTTTCAGGTAAGGTTTATCACCTTCCAGTAGGGCTGAATTAAGGCATCACCATTACTTGTGATCTCAAACTACATACAGCACAGTTCCCTTTCTGTAAAAGCAGAGAGGCATGATTGAGATCTGGTGGAATCATTAGTTTACCTATTCTTACATAATAAAAAAATGGACACAGAAAAATAAATTTGTCAGCTGGCTTATTCTTGCTGAGAAGCTGAATAAAAGCAATTCAGGTTTTCTGTAGAACATCTTTGATGAAACTCCTATAGATTAATTTGCAGCATTATTGAAATTTGTGGTTTTATTTTGATCACAATATAGAATGAAGATCATGTAACTCCACTCCCATATGGCACTTTTGAAGAAGACTAGTAAAAATAACACTAGACCAAACCTGCAAGTTGATATTTCAGTGGAAACATGTTAAGACAGAAGAGAATTATTATTGATTCATTGAAGACTTGAGAATGATACACAATTTCTGAATGAGTAAAAATTTAAACTGCAATTTAAACTTCAGTTGTTTTCTTTTGTCCTTAGGCATATATATATATATATATATAAATATATATATATATATATATAAAGTGACTTGACTAATTCTGACTTTTATATGAACTTAGAGTTTTCATTTATTTTATATATAGAAAGTTATATACTTTTGATAAACCGTTTTCAGTAATCCCCAAACTATTTAAACGAAAAGTCTTGATTTTTTTTCCATAGCATTGTTTTCCTCCCCTTAAACACCTCTCCTAAGTACACGTGACTATGTCTGCACATGTGTTTTATGTGGGTTGAGTATCTACAAGGGAATTCTCCTATTAAGTCTCAATGGAAACTTTCATATGTGTGCTACAATTCATACAGTATATGAAGGAGAAAACTTGCACATATACATATCTCTGCATCAAATTTTTGCATGGTCTAGGAATGGTTAGTTTAAAATGCTGAAATGATTCCCTTGAGATTTATGAGCTAAGAATGCTCAGGGGTTTAGTGCCCTGACATCTCTTTAATTAGTCTCCAAGACCTCACGCTAAGAAGATACTAAGCCAGTGCCTTCTGTCATATCTCAAGAGTTTCAGAAGGCTTGGAAGCCACAGAGGAAGGTACTATGCCTGTGAGGTATACAGTATGTACAAAGTACCATTTGCTTACTAGTATCAAACTAGGATTTTTTGCTACTACTCCTGCTTTGACGGTGATGCACCTCTAAAATTAAAAAAAAAAAAAAAAAAAAAATAAAAAAAAAAAACTAAAATTAAAAAAAAAAAAAAAAAAAACCCAAAGGAGGATCCAACAAAAATGGGTGAAGTAAATAAAGATGCTGTTGAAAAATACTTGGAGAACAACCCCCAGTTTGCCAAGGAATATTTCGACCGAAAAATGAGGGCAGAAGTGCTGAGAAGTATCTTTAAAGTGGACCCTGGAGATGTGAAGGATGGAGTCAGCTTCAAGGACATGTCCCGTCTGGAAGAGTCTAAGATACTTTTTGAGCTGCTAACAGAAATCCAAGATGAGGGAGGCTCTATGGAAAAGGCAGTGCATAAGACCCTGCAGAGGCTGGCCCAGTTGCTGGCAGCTGATCGGTGCAGCTTGTTTGTTTGCCGAGCCCGAAATGGTATCCCAGAGGTAGCCTCGAGGCTTCTCAATGTTACTCCAACTTCCAGTTTTGAGGAGAATTTGGTGAATCCAGACAATGAAACTGTTTTTCCTCTGGACATCGGAATAGTGGGATGGGTGGCTCATACCAAGAAGTTTTTTAATATACCAGATGTGAAAAAGGTAAGTGAGCAACTTGTCTTGGTGAATGGGGTTCTGTGCATTTAATTACTCAGCTTCCTAAATAGAGCTTGTGGCACAGAGTCATTCCCCAAAAACATCCCAAACTGGAGATATCAATCTAGACCAAAACCATAAAAGCAACAGGGTAAAATGCTTTAAATCCAGTAGAAGCATGTTATGCAGCCTGGCTTGATATTTCCAGTATCCTGAAAAAGTATCTGTAATGTAATTTACTGTAGTAATGGAAGAGAATATTAGCTTAATAACGGCCAAAAAGTGCTCTTGTGTTTCTATGGAACCAGGCAGGTTCTTTTCCTGCTGCAGGTCTAAAATTAAAAAAAAAAAAATCCAAAGAAGGATCCAACAAAAACACAAGTGGTCTCCCCTTTTGGTCCATGCTGACATAAAAGCATCTCTCTTAGGACAACTAATTTGAAGTGCTGTTAAGGAGAGCTTATAAGGAGGTAAATGAGTCCGTATAAAGATGGTCAAGATATATGTTCAATTTCAAATCTGGTTTGGGATTTAAAATTGCTCCAAAAGTTGCTGTTAGATTTTCAGAGAATCACCTTCCTTAGATATATCTCAGACAAGGATTATTATTAAATTACATTAAAAATGTGAACAACCTAACTGAAATTAATTATGCATAAGAACTGCTTTAGAAATTGGATGCTGAAATTATATATAAAGGTGTTCTGGTGATTACTGACATCCTTAAAGAGTTCACCTTAAATTATAAAACTATCATCTTCATCTCTTTCTGGTGTTATGTGGCAAAAAAAGCCCTCAGATAATAGTCTGTCTTAACTTTTACCATATGATCAATTTATTATTCTAGGACATTTTATAGATGGGAATCACCTCAAACTCTACTTAAATAATAAAGATCTTGATGCAGTGCAATTATTTATCTTTTCCAGAGATATACCAAAAGTCTTGTATTTTATCGTGTTAGAAGTTGGTAAAAATAAATTAATTGACAAGTTCACCTGTGCCTGGTTAGGCTAGTGTTAAAGCTCAAACACAAATAAATGAAAAAATATTTTAATATATAGTAAACTATCTCAGATATAAGCTGGAAGCACAGGAACAAACAGAAGACAGAAGACAGCTTTGACTTTTAACTGACCACTAAGATGGTTTCTTCAGTGGCTGCTCTTCTGACAAGAAACATCTGACTTACTGCCTCTTGCCACCAAATGGGTAGATTAGAAGATAATCCATCTAAATTCATAAGGCTGATTACATGAGAAAAGATCAGAAGGATCAAGGAAGATGTGCTTTTTATCAGAACCTACACAGCTGCTTAATATTATTAGAGTGTGATACCTTCCCAGAGCAGGGCTGCTTAAAAATTCTGCTTTTGCAATAGGGTTTTTGCAAAGTTTTGTGACAAATGTAATTTGAATATGCTGAAATAAGCAAACCATAACCTTTCTGTCCCTCTAATACTGCCGGGTATAGATTTTGGAAATACAAGTTAATCCATGTCTACTGAATAGTTGTCAAGTTATTATTCATGTTAAGGTAATTCAAATTAATCAATGACTGTGTTTTTACTTGGGCATTCATTTACTTTCTAAGATCTATGCTATCAAGTCCACATTTAAGAATGCAGAATTAAACCTTGGTGCCACTTGCCCACATTTGGTAATTAAATGTCTCCAAAATATTGGCATTTTATTAGTTAATTGTAAAAATCAGAGTTATTTCTAGAATCAAGGTTTGTTCTTTAAAAATAGCCATAAAATAGCCATGAAGCTCAAAAAATTGAAGTATTTGCATCCTACTAGTGAAAGAAGTATTCAAACTCACTCTCCTCATGGAGGGAAAGCTTCCACTGCTGTCACCAAGATCTTTATCTAAAAAAGGAACCTGAAACTGCAAGACTGCAGCTTTAGGCCATAGCAGTTCAGTAATATTATCAGTCTATGGCATAAGAAATAGGCAGCAAAAGCCATTATTATGTGTTCTCAAAAGGATAAATGTTCTCTAAAGCATATTGCATGCACTTCAGTCAAACAGATTGTCTGCTACCCAAACACCATGCAAATAAAATGACAAGCAGAGAGGGATTTTGCCTCTGCTGGCTTGTCAGAATAGAAAATGCACAATGAATAATTCCAGACAGCTCCAGTGCTTTGAAGATGTCATTTAACCACTTTTTATTGTTGACACAGACCGTATCCAAACAGCATATTTTTTTTAAAAAGTCTCAAGTACATGACAGCACTGACAGACCCACAGTGAGACATTTTCATGCTTCAGTTCCCATCTCTTTAAAACAAGAGGGAAGGCAATGAAAGATTACAGCAGCAATCAATCTCTGAAAATCAGAGACTCCACCTTCAATGCCTGTTTGCCCATTCCTTAGAGATTATCTTTCTTTTCAAGAAAAAAAAAAAACAAACTTGGAAGAGTACCAATAAACGTGAGGAAGCTCCTCATCCTGACTAATGCTTCAGAAAAGAAAAGCAGAGGAAAAGATACAGACCTTACATAATTAACTTAGCAGCAGGAACAGTGTCCTTCTCCCACAGGATTATAGACCTGTTGACTGCAGAAACTAACCATTTTTAATCCTGTCTTTAACAACAGTGAGAAATAGTAGGTCAGACAGGACCCTTTCTCTTGCTACCTGGCCTTTCATTATTCTCAGTGACATGACAGAATATGTTACTCAAATGTAGCAAAGTAAAATAGCTGATTGCATAAAATCTCATTTGTCTATTGGTTCAACAAAAATCCTTTAAATGTTAACTGATAACATGGGCAAGAGAATGATAAAGACTACAGTTACCTTACATCTTTTGCTATGGCATTATCTCCAAATAGAATTAAGAAATAAGAAATAGTTAGGCAAGGAACATGACTTACAGAGAATCAAAATCTCACATTCTCAGCATGCAAGAGACTATAGCACAGACTATATATATTTCCTTTAATACAAAATATATTTAAATATATTATTGTTTTTAATTCAGAGCTATTTGGAGACAAAAGCTTTTGCTGAGAATAAGAAACTCAAGAAATAGCATTCTTAGTTAAAATATATGGTAAAAATAGCTTCAACGGAAGAGAAGGTTTTAGGATTAGATCCATAAAGAGACTTAAGCATTCAGATGTTCAATTTAACAAGCCCTTAGTTTTAGAGGCCGTGCACTAGGATCTTAAGCCCTCAGGGAAGTGCCTAAACACCAGAGCAGGATCAGGTGCCGCTGCTTCAACCTCACATTCAAGCAGCTAGGGCAGTGGGCAGTGTTGCACATAATCTGAATACTGGAAACCTATGACACAAAATGTCTTAAATATAAGATCAAGTTTTAAGCACCTGTATCATTCCTTTGGAAACTGAGACAGCCTCAGTTTGCAGAAGTCTTTTTTGCAGAGCTCTACTTCAGAGTGTGAAGGACTTTTCAGTCCAGGCCAGATAGCAGCAGATTCAGATGCATAAGAAAATGCTGGTGCCCTGAATCAAGGCTATCTGAGCCCAGAACCAAGAAGAAAGACTCAATCCGTTTTCTTGAATCTATACCAAAGTTTATTTTAAGAGAAAAGAGAGCCAAGAAAAGCACATCTTTGCAGCTCAGTGTTTTGGACTTCCATGTGGCAGTGAGGAAAGCTAGTTACTAAACTGCTGTCCGTGAGCTGCATGAATGGCCATTCTGGTACTACCTAGCAGTGGGCTGGGGACCTGGCTTGATTTTAGACTCCCCCTAGGGTAAGAAGAGATCGATGGATTCAGATGAATCCATGTCAAAAATATTAAACATATATGATGGACCCAGCTGGCTGCCTTGGAAGGGACAGAAGAAAGGGATTAGGGAGGAACTGCAGTGGTTGGTATCTCAGTCTTTAACTCTTCTATTAGTTCCTCAGGCAATCTGACTGTAGAGGATCAAAACAAAAACTACTGAAAGAGAATTCCTGCTACTCAGTGTGCCACAGTGGATAAAAACAAGGACCATTCTACCACCCTACACTGAGAACTTTTTCCTGACCATACACTGGGCAAATTTGCTGCAAACCACTCAACATGGCACCACAGGATGACAAGCACAGAAAAATCCATATTGAAGTTCTGTCCTGAGTGCAGGGAAGGGTACCATGATCTGGTAAAAAGGCAAGAGTTGGGTCATGGACAGGCAAAGCTTAAGGTGAACCTGCAATTTTGCTGGCAAAACTCAAGGCTTCAAGATGACAAGCAGATGGTCTGAGGATATGTTTTAGGATTGCTATCACCAGTGATAAAAGACTTAGTCTCAAACACTACTCCCAACTTGCAATTGATTAAAAAGGAAGTTATTGTCAAAACAAACTTTGAAGGCCAAAAGATCATTAGAATAATCTTATAGCCTCACTGTTTTGATTTACATAAAAACATTTATTTAAATCCATGTAATAGATTAAATTTCAGGAAGTTTTAAAACAATCATTATTGCAAAAAATAAAGCAGATATTTCAGTGACATGAGTAAAGAGTTCAACCCCAGAATGTGAATAAACATACAATTTCTACTTATTTTCGACTTCAGAATTCTAGTAATCTCCAAAATATCCAAAACTATGTACTCTACACTGCTTCTAAGTTCCATTTCAAAATTGCCTTACACTCCTGACAACACAGGATTTTTGAATATAGCCTTATAAATAGTCTGCTCATTTAAGCAACTGGTTTTGATGTTTGATAAAACTGGTGACATTTTCATAGGTGATGACTGGTGCATTTCATAACCCATTCTTCTTCAAGTGCATCATAATGAAACAAAAACATTTGTGAATTGAAATCAGGATAAGTAGAAATAAGAGGCAAAGCAATATAGCACATAGTTTCCCCACAACTCAGGAGTTAAAATTTTGCTTGAGGAATTGGAGTTAATGCAAGACATCTAATAGGAGATCAAAATATCTGCAAGAGAAAACTAGACTGCAGAGCTGCTATAAGGAAAAACAGGCAATACGTAAAGATAGTGCTAATAAATGTGTGATAATAATGGAAGTATGGCACTAGGCTCCTGACTTCAGAGTTTCCTGTGGCTCCTGCTCCAGTAGCACTCTGGAATTACTGCAGCCATTTGATCCTACCACTTTACAGCATAGGCAAAATAGTCACCATTTTAAGGACCTCCCAAAAGCCACTCTTCTGCTTTTATAAGGGGAAAAGGTTGGAGAAGAATAGGCATCAGCTTTCTTGGCACTTCTGCCCCAGCTGGAGGATTAAGTCTCTCACTTCTCTGTGAGTGACAGGTCACACATTTGGCTAAACTCAAAAAGGTAACATAGCAAGTATTGAAGTGTCACTTGGAAACAACAAAACAGTTAGAAACAATAGCAATGATAAGAGGTTTGCAAATGAGAGTATTTGTGAAGGCATGGGAAAACCAAGGCGTTAATGACATCTGAGACACAAACAAGATGACACTGAATTGTTTCCACTAGGAAACAGCCCTCAGTGAAGCAAAGGCTTATAGTAAAGTTTCACTACCTAGCATTTAAAAGCACACATGTGATGAAATGCAGATGCTTATAAGCAATGGAAAATAAGAAAATATATTGGAGATGTAGGAAGCTATGAAGTCTGAGCTCATCCACTCCTATTGCTTCAAAGGACCAGTGCAATGAGTCTTCATGCTGACCAGCTGAACAAGGAAGACAAATCCACATTCCCTACAACCTTGAGCTCCATTTCACATTCCTCTCATCTTCTTTCTTCCCTGCATTAGTATATATTACACACTTCTCACATGTGCCATGAAAACCAAACTAACAGGGTTCACACCATCCCATCAGTTACAGTAATTTTCTCAATTTCTGATCAAACTGGCACACAGAACAATTTACACCAGGCAGTCCCAGGAAAACACACAGGGACAGAAGGAGGGAACTCGGTGCTAAGAAGGGAGCCGAGATCTCAAACCAGAACCATGAGACAAGAATGACACAATATGGTTCCTTCTAGACAATGAAAACAGTAAGAAATTCTCAGAAGCCACACAGGATCAATCTGTATAATTTTGAAATATTATCTGCCTTTTAGAACTACTTTTCCAGAGCCTGACTTTATAGAACTACTTTTCCAGAGCCTGACTTTATATTTCTTATATTTATACTTTTTAAATTGTTTATATTCTGACTATAATTACTTTTTAAACTTCATTTATATTTAACCTTATTATAAACATTAACTTTGTTGTGTAACTGCAATTCTGAAGCAGCTATGATATGGTTTTAGTAAGCAAGACTGATTTTAATTTTACATGTTAATTTCATACTTCTAACAGCCATAATGAGGAAAGTAAGTTATTTTTAGAAAGGATGGTCTGATTTGCTTTTTTCATAGAGGTGTAATCATATCATTTTCATAACAGTGACTTCTGATTTTGTAAATGCCACTGCTAATTATGGGATGTAAATTAGGCTCATAGGACCAAAAGGAACTGAAAAGTTGAGACCAAAAGAACTAAATACAGAACATTATATTGAAAATGCATCGGTGAAAGGTTCATAATTTTATGCATAGTCATATTAGTAAGATGCAGTGAGACAAAACAGGTGTCAAGAGGTAGAAAACAAAAAAAAAATACATCAGCTACACATTTCAAGAATAATGGTTAGATCTGTAGCACCCCTAAACTCCTCTTAAGTTATTGCCTCTCACCAAAAACAGAAAGATGAATGAGGAGTTTGATTTTCCATTCTCCAGTATTCTGGTGCTGGCACAGTGCAATTTGAAGACATTTTGCACATTTTATTATATATCTACAAAATAGATTGTGGCACAGTAAAAGTCTTTAAATGGAGCTAGTAGGAAACAACCACAAGTTGAGTTAGTCCAGGCTTGACAACTTGGGGGCTAAATTTACCACAAACTGAACAAAGACGCAGCAGTGAGTTACACCTATGCCAGGAAGATAATTCTGAGGATGATGACCTATATGTGATAACAATAACATACTGCAGCCAATTGAAAGCTCACAATATGACTCGAAAAGATGTTTGGATTCTTAAGATCAGGGTCTTACACACTGAGGGTCTGTCTTCATAGCAGTACTAAGATTCATGCCTGGCTCTCGGATGCATGGATTTGCATTCTTTTAATTTTTTTCTTATCCTCTGAAAAACTCATAGGACCAAAGCACTCCTTCCCAAAATACTACTTCTACCTGCAGCTATTAAACAACTTAAAACTCAGTTCTTAGGGACAAAAATGAAACAGCTGCAGTCAGGGATTTTACAAGTGGATTAACAAAAATTTGCCAACAGCAGAGAAATAGTAAAATTCGAGAATATTGGTCCTGGGTGGATGTTCTTTAAATAGGACTCCTTTTGCCTCCCTTTAGGCAGCTGTCGTGCCTGTCTGTGGTATTACAGTCCAGTCCGACTGTGCCTGGTTACCAGCTCCCAATCCCCAGGTCTTGGTAGTCATGTAATACCATTAGCTAATCACCTTGAGAAACCTGAAGTAGATCTTTTAAAGGAAAATCAAAGAGTACACCATTGACTGTAGATCATGATTAGAGAGTCTCCATCACGCTGAAGCAGAGGTTTATACAATGACTTTTTGAAAGTGGCAGCTGTGAGGGCAGAGGAAACGTGAAGACCAAGTCTGGCTGTCTCAGCAGTTAGCAGAATTATGTCATTTCCGAATATGCACATATTGATAGATAACTTAGAAATTCAGTTGCGTTTCCACAAAATAAAAAGCATTACAAGCATCCTCCCTCAACAAAAAGATTTCCCTGAATAATTTCAAGGCCATTTTTGAAAATAAAGGAAATACTAGCATATCAAAGAAATTCTAGGCATGTTTTCTTTGAAAAGAGAGAATGCAGCATTCTTTCAACAATCAGATGAAACACCTTCCCAATAATTTCCAAATAAAAGACTGAGGAAATAGAATATCTTTTTCTCACTACTACTGAGTGCTCAGTTATAAGGGTAAGCAACTGAAGGATTAGTTGGGTCTCATTTGTTGTATGGTCTCAGTCCTACAAGATCACACAGCAGAAACAACCTCGGTTCCCTCCCCACTCTACCCTAGAATGACACACTGGGCTAGAAAATACCCAATTTGGCTAAGAACTTGAGGAATGGGAGACGGTCAAGGAGACATAAGACAAAACTCAGAAAGATGCATCACTATTGCAGATACTTCTGACAGAAGCATTTTCAGACATACACCTTCAAGACTGATTTCATAAGAAATATTTGAATGTGGTATTTCAGGAAATATCATCCACATTAACTATAGAAATACAGTATAGATATTACCATAGATGAAAATAATTCTCTTGTGTGCAAGCCTATGCATACATTATTAAGTAGCCATAAGATTGTATTATCCTGTCTCTTAATCTAACTTCTCAAATTTTTATTTCCTTAAATTTATCACCATTCTAATAAAACCCTGCACAGAACCTGGCTCCAGGAGCTGTATTCATCATCACTGTTCAAGCTAATTGTGTATATATATGTTTGCAAGGTGGGTTAAATAGTTGTAATGTTCTTTGGGAGTATGAATCCACTGCACACAGTGAACAAAAGTTAGCCAAGACAGTGATCTTTTGCCTTTGGATGGCAATTGACTGTGGTGGTTTCATTTGTACTTTTTTTCCCTCCGTCTAGAATAACCATTTTTCTGATTACATGGACAAACAAACTGGTTATACAACAATCAATATGTTGGCAACCCCAGTTATCCAGGGCAAAGAGGTGCTTGCTGTTGTGATGGCACTCAACAAAAAAAATGACACTGCATTCTCAAAAGAGGATGAAGAGGTAATAATTCCAAACACCAGATAAGAGCACAATTGTTACTTTAACAAGTAGTTTGAATGAACCTATATTTTGGTTTCATGCTTGCCTTGTTCTTTGTCATTTTTAGGTCTTTAACAAATACCTCAATTTTATATCTTTGATTTTAAGAAATCATCATACATCATACCTCTACAATATTGAAACCCGACGAAGTCAGGTAAAGAATTTGTTAACAATTAAACTTTATTTGGCCAAAATCATTATTATCTTACATTCCCACAAGCTTAATGAAATAAGGATATCATCCATTAACTACTTAGTTTTTAAAATATAAATGCACTTTATTCTCATACCTTGGGATGTCTAAGCTTCATATTGTTATATTTTCTGTGAAAATGCATTTTACCTTTTGGAAATATTTCTTTCTCTTTTGTTGTAAATAGATGCTTTTGTGGTCTGCCAACAAAGTATTTGAAGAGCTGACAGATATAGAGCGGCAATTTCACAAAGCACTGTACACTATTCGAATGTATCTAAACTGTGAAAGGTACTCTGTTGGGCTGCTGGACATGACTAAAGAGAAGGTAACATTTTTACCTGTGTTTTTACCTGTGTTTACCTGAAATACGTTAACTCCTAACTTTAAGTTATAAAATCCATCCTTCTGATTAATTCATCTGTTCTAGGTATTTCTAGTGTACCTCCCCAAGATGTAACGATACCATACTTTCTAACTCTTTGGGACAATCTACATAAGACTGCTGAAGAATAAGCAAGGCAAAGCATATGTCTACAATAAATACAAAAGTTGACTGTAAAAACCAAGTTTTTACATAAAAATCCATGTGAAGAATAGAAGAGAGACTTGCAGTCTGATTATCTACCTTTTAAAACAAAGGTGTACAACCTTCCAAGGATGAGGTTCACAGCAATCTTCAATTTATTGGCTGGCATTCCTTGCTATGCATACACAATATTTTCTTAGTATAGTCTGAGATGTGACCAAAATACTGCTATGGAACAAAAAAACTAAAAACTGCTGCCCACAGATGCCACATTAGCTATCACTAGAGATGCACTTTGCTTTCTCCTGCTAACCTGCATGTCCCTTTCCCAGGAGTTTTATGATGAATGGCCGATCAGGCTGGGAGAGGCAGAGCCCTACAAAGGCCCCAAGACACCCGACGGAAGAGTGAGGATCTTTTTCTTTTCCTTTTTAAAAATCTTAATCTGGACATTGAGGTTACACAGTCACCCACATGTTTGTTCTCTTTTCATTTAGGAAATTAACTTCTATAAGATTATCGACTATATTTTACATGGAAAAGAAGAAATCAAAGTAATTCCGTGAGTATTCACTGGCAGGCTGCAACTGTATGGTAACTAGATTAATTACTGGGCTATAACAACATATCTGTATCTGTAGAAATCATTTAATTTTATTCTCTCTCTAAAGGTCACCTCCAGCAGATCACTGGTGTCTTGCCAGTGGATTGCCAACATATGTTGCTGAAAATGGATTTGTAAGTTCATAACTCACAGGGGGGATGCATGGGGGGTTGAACTAGATGACCTCTAGAGGTCCCTTCCAACCTTAAACATTCTATGATTCTATGATAACAAAAATAAAAGTTATAGTTACTTTGTGCAGTTCTGAACAAAAACTCTCTTGTGCCACCTCTACTGTTACTGTTTCCCAAAGAAACTATATGAATCAGTAGCCTGCATGGAGAAATGTAAAAGGTCAAAACATCAGAATTTCCTTCCAATCATGGTGATATCAGAGGAATAAAGCAGATATATCTGATGTTGTATGCTAGACACACAGACTCAGTGTCACAAAAAAAAAAATAGAAATTCATCACATACAGGAGTTAATTTTTTTTTTTTTTGCTCCTCTTAATTTTGCTTCCTGGCTCTAAGTAGGGCAGCTTTACTTGGACCCAGGACATCAAGACCTTTCTAGCTTCAAACTGATAGTGCTCCAAAGCTTCAACACAGCATACAGAATAGTCTGACAAGCAAGATCATTCAAAGTCTTGGTGAATGACAGTTGTTAATAACACTGTGGCTTTTTTTTTTAATAACAGTAAGGACAATCATGTGAACTAGTACTTATTTATTTTCTTTCTGTAAACCCCTATGCCATTTTAAATTGGCACAGAAACAGCTTTCTTAACCGAAAGGGTTCTTATTATTTTTTCCATAGAAAATGTTGGCCATTTAAATACCTTTCCAATTTCTGCGGCATATTATATTAAGCAATGTCTCTTTTCCTTTTCTTTATACTGCAGATTTGTAACATGATGAATGCACCAGCAGATGAATATTTCACATTTCAGGTAATATCAGTAATAGATGAAAATACTGTAGAAAAAAATATGTAATGCTTTTCACCAATAGTTATGCAGTTGGTTACATATTTAATTTTCCATTTAGAACCTAGTTTAAGTCACTTTTTCTAAAAACACTAACAATTAAGAAATATGCAACATCCTGTTCTTTGTCTTTCCTACAGAAAGGTCCTGTGGATGAGACTGGATGGGTAATCAAAAATGTCCTGTCATTGCCTATTGTTAACAAAAAGGAAGAAATTGTGGGAGTTGCTACATTTTACAATAGGAAAGATGGAAAACCTTTTGATGAATATGATGAGCAGATCATTGAAGTAAGCTTAATAAGAAAAGAGTTTTAAAGTAGCTGTATTTTAGTTAGAATTTTATTTTAAAAATGCAGTTTTAAGCATCTAAACATTTTCTAGTAGGCTGCAATAACATCTAACCAAAAGTCTTTAGCCTTCTCCACTATTTAGTTTCTTAAGAATCAGAGATTTTTATTTTGCTTTATAAATCTAAACCTGAAGATTTGAGATCCAGTCATAACCAATTATGCCTAGCTTTTGTTCATTATATCTTTTATTAATAACAGCCATTATCTCCATATTAACACAGCTGGGTATGTAAGGATGGCATCCTTCTTCCTAATGGATACTATGCCTGTGATGATTGCTCAAAGCACAGTGCATCCAATTCCACCCAGCTTACCTCACATTCATAAGCCTTAAATACAAAAGGAGAATATGGGCCCTTAACTGCATAGATTGAGACATATCTGCATGAAAAGCCACAAGGTGCTTAGACACCCTGCTGATGGAAGTGAGGTGCCACTAACACTTGGAGCTTTATGATGCTTTTAAAAGGGTACTGCAAACAGAAATTGGAGTTTAAATAAAGTTCAAACTGTCAGCTTCACTTAATTGTCACGGTATCATCTCCACTTTTCTTGCCTCTGTCCCAGACTCTCACACAGTTCCTGGGCTGGTCTGTTTTAAATACTGACACTTATGACAAGATGAATAAGCTTGAAAACAGAAAAGACATCGCTCAGGAAATGCTCATGTACCAGACAAAGGCCACTCCTTCTGAAGTTGAATCTATACTGGTGAGTTTCTGTCCAAAGCCACAAAATTGAAATAGGAAGCTTGCTACACAAAAACAAATGTTAAATGAAGTTAACATTCATTTTCATTTTTTAGAAATATAAAGAGAAATTAAATGCAAAGACTATAGAAGATTGTGAGGAAAAGGATCTTATCAGGATTCTGGTAAGTAGCTACACTGAAAATCTGAACTCCAATGGCATGACTATACTAGATAATACTGGGTCTTCATTATAGCAGAAGCTGAATGTAGCCAAATACTGTTTAATACAATGAAAAATACAAGACAGTTTTAATGATATGTCTACAGCTTGTTAGGTCCTCTCATTTGCACTCCACGCTATTACTTACTATTACTCACTTTTCAAAGTATGTCAGCACACTTCATTAGCCAGAAATTATACACAGAATTTGATATGAATTAAAGTTTAAAGCATTGAAATGCAATAAACTACCATGTGGACAGTGCTATTCAAAATAAAAATAGGTATAATTTTATCTCATTTTGAAAATAAAAGGAGTTTCATCAGTGCAAGTTCATTTTCATTCTGAATAAGACAAGGCAGGATCATCCAATGGAATAAACCTGCTTTCAGAGTAGTTTTCCCAAATTCTCATGCCAAGAGCAGTCCAAAGGCCATGATCAGAGACCTCACAGTAAAAAAGCAGTTTTGACTTGCTTTGACATTTAAAATGCCACAACTCTTCAAATAATGCAAGCCTGTAACTGCATTAGTATTTCTGGAATTGGGGTGCACTTGGGAAGCAAACCTCCTGTTTGGCTCACTTACCGAAGTTCTCTTTTTCTCATGGAGCAGCTGTGGAGCACATGCACTGGCCTACTTTGCCTGGACCAACATTGAAAGATAGGCTCTAGAGAAGCATTGAATATATTCCTAACAGGCAATTAGTGCACAGGACAAAAACAGATCTAGGCCAGGGAAAATCCCTCAAAACATACATAACATAGATGCCAAGTCCCAGGATCAAGCTTTAGGCATATTTGCACCTATTGCATCATGATTTTTTATGTAGACATAGCCCTAATCAGAAGATCACATTAAACTACTTCTGATTGTGTATATGTACTCATCAGAGTACAACTGCATTAAAGTTTTGTTAGATCCCACAAAATAGATGCTTGCACTTGTAAGCTGTGAACTCAAAAACCAGACTGTTTTAGCTTCAGATACCTTTAAAAATAAATCTGTTTTAGCTCTATGAAAAAAAAAGTGATTAATAGATATTTTAAAATCCCTCCACTTGCTGAACAGCAAGTCACTAGTATAGACCTTCAAAAAAATAGTGCTACGGATTTTTTTTTTCCAGAAAGCATTAAAATGAATTCTCAATATCTTATGTCACAAATGTAAAGATCTATTATCTCCTGCAGTGCCAGGACTCCACGCACATGCTTTATCCTATTAGGAGGCCTGGAATCCCAGCTCACTAATTGGATAAAACAGGTGTTTCTAGATCTGATGATTCACAAAGTAATGGGTCTTAAAACACCACTGCTGCATGTTCCCTTGACTTTGACCTCAACCTCATATCAGACTAAATTTAAAGGGAAATTCTACTAGGTGAGAAGGAAATAGTTGCACTAACATTCAGCCTTATTGTCTAAAATATATACATAAGAAAATCATTGCAATTACATACCTTAAGTTCTGTACAGCGTCAGATTTGCCTAATTTAATTCTTGTTTTGATTGGGACACATCCTTTCAAATACAATGCAGCTTGCCTTAAGCTTTTAGACGTACAGATAAAAAGTATTATGAAGCAGTTTATAAGTATCACTGTTACCAGGCAGGCTACTCTATATGTATCTGCACAGCACATGTAAAGGAGACAAATCAAATTTAATACAAGGTTCTCAACTTTTATATACTGTGTTTTAGTATTTAGTATTTAGTATTTAGTTTTCTAGAGGTTCTTCAGTGCAAGGAAGAGCTGTGCTGTCTATCTGCCCTTCAGAGCAAGAAAAATCCCTGAGTAGCCTTCAGCCAGCACCTAACAAAGTCTAGCCCATCTGGAAAAGAATATGCACTTATGCTTTCTGCTACTTATGTAGTGGGCCCCTCATTTTCAGACTGATTAGAATAGGCTATTCTAAACAGAAAAGACACAGCTAAGAGTCACCACCAACCACAGCAGTGAAGAATAATGGACTTGGACTATGTAACAGATTTGAAGTTCTGACTGTGAACACTAAGTGCTCTGTACATTCAAGCATCATAACAGTACTTCCTTTATGCATATACTGAGTTCATTCAAGAGCCTAGCACTGAAGAATCCACTGCAAGGATACAAACAGGGTTGCAGACACCAGCAGCCACTCAGACTGTCAATTGTTACAGCTGATCTTGTAGGATTTTCCAGTCTCCTTTCCACGTGCCAAATCAGCTCTTTAACATTCTCCAATAGGTGTAAAAAGGGTATCACAGGCATAAAGAGAAAACCACATAGGATGCAGGGAAAGACAGATTAATTTTGAGGAGTGGTTGGGGAGCAGAAAAAAAGAGCAGCCCTGCAGAAGTTAACACATCTCCAGGATTTTACAGGATTATTTGCCTATATAGTCACTCCAAAAGATGATTATRATGGGCATGTAAACATGGCCTCTGTTGTTTTAAAAGTGACCACATTGTTTGTTATACTTCTACTTTAAAAAAGTAACTTTTTATTCTAAGGTGGCTATTTTCAGCCATCATACATATAACTATTCCTAAGATTCCAAAGAACACCATTACTTCCCCAAAACAGCAGGGGCTGTTGAATAAATTTTGCTATGAAAAAGGTTAACTGCAGCCTTGAGATAAGGCTAATCATGGGAGGATCTTGAAATTTTACCCCATTTCAAAAACCAGCAAGACGTAGGACTTCCTAACCAAGTAAACATTTGGATGTTCAGCAGAGGAACATGCTGGAATTCATGGCAGGTAGAAATACCAAGCCACCCATTATCTTTGAGAAGAAACCCAGCAGCAATCACGAGTGTGTTTCTTAACTTAATATATGTTACTTGCTGAAACTGGAGACCTTTGAAGATATAATAAGCATACTGTCCTTAGGCAATGTTCCCACTGAAATCAGGGAGGAAAAATGTATTAAAAAGACAAAAATTATTCCAGTTTTGCTTTTGCCAGAAAAACTCTTGTGGTTTGATTCTTCCTGAACAGAAAGAAGAATTGCCTGATCCAAAAGATCTAGAACTCTATGAATTCCGCTTCAGCGACTTCCCAGTCACAGAGCACGGTTTGATCACCTGTGGAATCCGGCTATTCTTTGAGATAAATGTTGTGGAAAAATTCAAAGTTCCAGCAGAGGTCTGATTTATTATAAATCTTAATTATTTTTCTTTTGAGATAATAGAGAAATACCTGACAGTAGGTACTTTAATATAGAAGTGCACTACACTAAAATATTAGTAAAAAGGGTAATTATTCCATCTTGATTAAGCATTTGCCTATTTATTATACAGACTTTAAACTTATCCTGAAATTGTGTGACCTATGTAAGGAATTAAATCAATATGTATTTACATAAGAATAGCTTGCTAGTACCATGTTTAATTTAATGGAAAGGAACTGTTTCTGTATAATGTGCAAATTTTCCCTTTTTGTTTGTTTTGTTTTTTTTTTAAACTCCAGCATATTGTTTCAGTTAACAGCAGTCTCCAACACTTTTATTCATAACAGGTACTTACAAGATGGATGTACACAGTCAGAAAGGGTTACCGGGATATCACTTACCACAACTGGCGACATGGATTCAATGTGGGACAGACAATGTTTACTTTGCTAATGGTAAGATCGCTAAAATTAAGCTTTCATTCAGCACTTAGCTTTCCTTTCAATTCCAACTGAAAATTTCAGGCAAGCCTATACTCAAAATTGTCTGTTTTCTTTTACAGACAGGCAAAATAAAGAAATATTACACTGATCTGGAAGCCTTTGCCATGGTGGCTGCTGCTTTCTGCCATGACATTGATCACAGAGGAACCAATAATTTGTATCAAATGAAGTAAGTGTAAATACCAAAGTATATGGCCAGGGGTATTTATAAAAGCAAATGAAAAAAATAATGCCAGTACCTGAACATATTATATACACATATATATTCCACACACAATTAGTATAAGTCAATATAATAAACTCATGTTTTCTTTTATTCTAAGTAGGCAAAATACCTCAAAGTATTTGTGTTTTTGTTGTTCATAGACGTTTGTCATAACCCCACATGAATTAATTTTATTTCAAACTTGCCTGCATACTTATGCATCTTAGTGAAAACCATTCTTCTCATGAAGAAGTCAACTGAGTAGTCTTCCGTGGTATTTTTAAGGGCTTCTAAGGCTAGCGGGAAAACAGCAGCTTCTCAAACTGTTATTTACGTGTGTCAGCAGATTATAACCATAGCTTTTATAGCACTGTTTCCCACAAAGTGCATCTCTAGGATGATTCATTCTCCTCCCCTGCCCCTGGACACACTCGTCCAGGAGAGGAGCTTCATATCGCGTGCTGAACCCATGACGCTCGGGGATTTTCTGATTATTGCCAGGGATTCTCCAGGTGACGTAGGAGAGGAAGACTAAGAGACACCAATTCTTATTCAGCTGACTGCTACTTGCCCAAATCTTCCTACTGCAGTCTTTCCTAGCTGAAAGCCCTGTGTGAGGTCAGACACAGGAAAGCTATTTATAAAAGTTATCAGGCTTTACCACTACAGTCTTAATCACAAAGCAGGAGCTAACGGGAGCATACACTAGCCCTCCAGGGTTACAAAAGCGTGTTTCCAAACCCACTTTTTTTCAGTTTTGAGAACACAGTGAGGACTGCATGTGCAAACCCTGTGTCTCCCATTTCTCAACCACAAACAAATATTTTCCTGCTTCATGCCGAAAGATAGCAATGATATAGTAAGCTATCAAACATACAGACTAGAAGCATTTTAATCCTAAGAAGTATCACCAGGAATTAAGAAATATTACCTCCAAAATACTATGAATTACTTCTTTTTCAACAGATCAGCAGCTCCACTGGCAAAACTTCATGGCTCATCCATTTTGGAGAGACATCACCTAGAGTACAGCAAAACCCTCCTGCAGGATGAGGTTCGTATGGGCCACTCTTTCATTAACATTGTTCAAGACAAAACCTCTAATTAATTTATGATCTTCCAAGTTTGCTGTTCTGAACCTTTCCTCTAAGCCCAAATGAGGAGGTTATGTTCAAAACTGTAAGTTTAACTTGGATTCTTACATGTTTGGGGCAGCAGCATGCTTTCCCTGTCCAGAAAAACCTCAAGGTATCTGCCAAAACCATACGAATTTATCCAACCCAAAACCTGCCCTGTCCTCCACCCTTTGCATGCACTTGTCCGCTCTTCCTACCCTTATACAACAGCTAATGCGAGAACCAGGGCAGGAAACGGGAGGTGTCAAAGCTCTGCTGCTGCTCCTTGACCCAAGAGGAGGGAGCCAGATCTGCCAGCTGCCCTGCCAGATCCCACACAAACACCTAAACACCCCAAGTGGTGCCCTGAGCTGCCGCCAGAGATTCCCGTGCCGAATGTACCTCATGCCAGGTTGCAGTTGGCCTTCCCCTCGCAGTTGAGCCCTTTCTCTGCTGCTGCCTTCTCCCTGGTGTCCCCATTGCTCTTCCAACACCAGCTCCCTCACTGAGCAGGGCACAGGCACCTCTAAGGGGCCTCTCTGCGCCCCCCAAGCAGCCCCGTGGTCCCTTCCTCACCGGCCCTCCCCAGGCCCCCCAGCAGCGAGGCTCCCATCGCAGCCCTTGAGGCCCAGCAAGATGGCGGCCGCAAGGCTGGGAGCCCCGAGTGCCACAGGCCAGGCCTCCTGCTGCTACTGAAGAGGCAGAGGGTTTTTTCAACATTTATTTCATGGAAAAATAACTCACAGAGACTTTACAGCCACGGCAGGAGGGCCCCTATCCCTCTTACCCTGTGTTCTAGGCACTACAGTCACCCACTGCCACCCTGAGACTTTCTTCCAGCTGCTGGAGATAGACTACATCCAGACTTCAGGAGACCGAATCAGAGCAAACCCACATGTAGCACAACAGCCATAAGCAAAATGAAAGAACTGAATTTGTTTGTTTGTTTAAACATATAAAACATATATCTACCTGTCTCCCTAGGCATTGAGGAAAGGATGCTCAGGAGACTGAGACAGAACTTGGACATGATATTGCCCTACCCTTTGCTAGGGATCCATGTTGTAGCTTAATTTAAAAAGGTCATGAAACCCAAGGGCTTCCCAGGGCCAAGCAAGCAGGAGAGCTCCACTGCCACAGCAGGAGCTACCCAGTAGAGGCAAACAGCTTGAAGAGCACTGCTCTGAACTCTTAAAGGTACTATCATCAGGTTAATGGCTGCAACCTGTAAAGAAATGGGGATGAGGTGCCTCTCCTCCCCTAGGTACATGGAGTGCAGGTGATTCTCTTTGGTTTTAATTTGTGCTTAATTAACATATGGCAAAAGGCTAACAGGGATGTAGTTATTGGTATGGTTCTGGGGGACAGTGTCTCTGAGCTGCACAAAGGTTACACTGTTATTTAGTCATTGCCCCTGGTTCTCTCCTGCAGCCTATGTAGGGCTCCTTCCTATGCCATTGCAGCCTCTAAGCTACCATTTTCTGTGCTAGTTGTTGGTGGCTTAATTTCTTCCTCTTTTTTTTTTTTTTCAGTAAACTTTTTTATTTTTTTCCAGTGAGTTTTGCTTAGTGCACGTCACGTTGCTTTAGAAAGTCATACGATGTGGTGATTTACATGTTCCTGTTTGGAACTCAGTATAGGGTAGTTCTCCAGCCCTTGCTCACAGAAATATTGATATTTAAGCATGTGAACTGCTCATGTGAATAGGGCCCACCTTGATCAAGTGAAGAATTTTTAATCTGTTATAATTTATATTCATTCAGAAACAGTTGTTGGCCTGGTATATGCAATTTTGTTAAATTTTCTGGGACAGCCTGAGTACTACAAAATATGGACAATTTTATGAGAGGAATTGAATTTGTAAACTTTCCATCTTTCAGAGTTTAAACATCTTCCAGAACCTAAATAAGCGACAGTTTGAAACCGTTCTGCATTTATTTGAAGTTGCAATAATAGCAACTGATTTGGCATTGTATTTCAAGTAAGTACTAAATTCTGTATAGTTTCCCACCAAAAATGTCAGTCTCATATGATTTACAACTGTAGTTTTGACTTGTGATATGCAAAGTACAGAGCTATATAGAAAATTTTTATGAAATAAGCCTCATTCTTGTAAAAAAACAGAGAAACTTAGATTCATTATAATCTTTCAACCTTTGGAACACACAAATGTCTGTAATGCTTAGGATATATTCAGTAGGTCAGTCAAATATGCTTTTATTTACAACAAACGCTGTATTTTACAAGTGTTGATTCTGTGACATAATTGTAAGGTTGTGTGTGTGCATGTGTGGTACGTTTTGTTACCTGCTACAATTACTCATACTAAACATGAGTATTCCCTGGCCAAGGAAATTAAGCTGCTGGTTTAAAAATGCAACATCAAACATTTACTGATACCTGCGCTATATGCTAAGGTATTCCAGTGGTCACATCTTGCATCCTGTTCTTAAATTACTGATTTATCATGCTTTTATAATAGCTATTTTCCTTAAACATAAATGGATCCCCCACATATGCGTGGGGTTTTTGTTTGTTTGTTTGTTTGTTTTGTCCAGATGTCTTATGATTGGGCCAATTTAAAGCCAGGATACAGTAAACAATTTGATGACTTTTTCAACTACAGATATGTAATTTAAATGAGCAGTAACTCCATTATTTAATTCACTTGGAATTCAAAGTTATAGATAATATTTCACGTCATCAATCTATTGCAAAATCTGGATGTGTTAGGTTAACTGACAAAATTATCTTTGAGTTCAATGGGAAGAAAGAGTCACTATGATAATTCTAGACTAGAATAATATTATGGAAATAATATTATAAATATTATGACTAGAATAATATTATGGAAAAGCATAAATGTGGAAAATATGTTTATTTTTAATGCAGGATCTTTCATTCACTGATATATGGTTTATTGGTATGTTTTAACAGGAAAAGAACAATGTTTCAAAAGATTGTGGATGCAATTGAAAAAATGCAAACAGAAGAGGAGGCAATTAAATATATATCTATTGACCCAACCAAAAAAGAAGTTATCATGTAGGTGGTTAATATCTTACATTCAGTCAGTTATCAAGGATTGGGTTTTAAAAGCATTTAGGCACCTAGACATATAAATTAAGAACGAGTATTACTGTTAAAAAAACCAATGAGCATAATTATGAGTTTGAATTGGAATTAGGTGTCTATAGATATTTAAAAATCTGCACCCAAATGAATCTTAGGTATTTAAATTCCTTAAAAAAAAAATCTGGATCCTCTTTTTATTTTCTTTCATCATCCTGACTATATGTCTGTTCTGTTCTGTTTTTACAAAGGGCTATGATGATGACTGGGTGTGACTTGTCTGCTATAACCAAGCCCTGGGAAGTGCAAAGCAAGGTAGATAGTTTTCAAACACACTATATTACATCTGTTTTATTGCCTATTTGGTGCACGATCATTAAAAAAAACATATTATCATTTGCTAGATATTTACTTGTTTGAACCCAACTGTGTTTTCAGAAAACAGCATCTATTTTTCTGTCAGTGTTAAGTATAAGTGCTCCAGAGAAACTCTTCCGAGCCAAACTCCACATTTGTTCCACTCTTCATTTTCTAAGAGGTAGAGGTTAGCTATTTGCTGGAAAAGACCTTACAGTACACTAGAGAGTATGTGCAAGTGAGGAAATACTGCATGAATATCGCTGCAGAAAGAGTGGAATTATAATGCTTTTTGACCAGTACTCCCAATTTTTGGAGAAATATTTAAGCTACTCGGAAAGAACCTAGCAAAAAATTAAGTTCTTTTTCTATAAGAGGGAAGTTGGTAACAATAATTAAGCTGTAAATTTAGGATATATTAATTTAAATATTAACACATCAGCTGTGTTAATCAACATTTCCTGGAAAAACTTGGCGTTTTATTTTAGTTTTTAATTGACTGTTTTCTGTGTAATTTCCATAGAATTACATTCAGAAATTGTGATTTTCAGGTTGCCCTAATGGTTGCAAATGAATTCTGGGAGCAAGGTGACCTAGAAAGAACTGTTCTACAACAACAACCAATTGTAAGTACTAAACAATTTATTGGTGTGAAGCGATATTACCTGTTACTAAAGATACTGACTATACTGGTTCAGTATGATTTCCATATTGTTATACCAAAAAACATGATAATTACATTAAATTTCTACTATTCTCTTCTAGCCTATGATGGACAGAAACAAAGGTGATGAACTGCCTAAGCTCCAAGTTGGTTTCATCGATTTTGTATGTACATTTGTGTACAAGGTAAGAATAAATGCTTTTTCCTTTCCAGTAAGTATGATGGCACTGTCAATGACAAACTGTTGCAGTTAAATTCAACAAGACTCTTGGTCATGCAGTAAATGACAATCACAGGAGGCATAATTTTTAATCTTGTTATTTTTGCACTAAATTTGCCCAAAGGCACAATGAAGTGAAGATCACAATGCAACTTGAGGGCACTCAGCTTTTCTTACTATGTTTGAATGACTGAGTTGAAAAGCCCAATATAATTCTTCACAGTTCAATTAAATATGAAGGATGCAATATGTGGATGCTTACAGCAATCAAGTAAAACCAGCCAAAAGATTATGAAACTTGTAGTTATTCTGGAAGTATAGATATCCGATACCTTCTGAAAATACGGCAACGGCAACATTATTAATCTGTCTAGCTTTCACTATTATCCCAACATATCATGTAGCATGTAACCTAAGCGACATGTAACATCTCCAGGAGCCTTCTGAGCTGCTTGGAATACAATGTTGCTATAAGAAAGCAGATTTTATTATCATTGTATGTATATAATTGCTATCAATAATCATATGATAAAATATAATGCAAAATAGTGATGATTGCATTATATGAATCAAGCTATCAAATAGGGTGGCTCAGGGAAGATATTACAACATATATCATATAATGCAGATCTCTTGTAACCAGTGAACTGTATGCACAATATGGCATTATTTCAACACAGAATTTTCAATAATATGCCACTACTGGCAAACAAAAAAGAAGATGCTCTGGAATGTATATCAGCAGCTACTAGCACTTTTTTTTTGGGAGGGTAGCTGCTTCTCTTTTAAAGCAAATCCATTACCAAGGAGAGAACAAGTGCTTACAAAAAAGGTAAAACTAAGTAAAATCAATTCATCTGGTATACAAACTGAAAGATTTCATAGAAAAGAAAGCAGGCATTGTTTTCTTTGCAGAGTAGCAGTATTTCCACAAATTCAGAATTTACAAATCACATATCTCTACAGATTTCTAATTTACTAATTTAAATTATTTTATAGGAATTCTCAAGGTTTCACAAGGAAATTACACCTATGTTTGACGGTCTTCAAAACAACAGGGTTGAATGGAAATCACGAGCTGATGAATATGAAGAGAAGATGAAAATTATTGAGGAACAAAAGAAAAAAGAAGAAGAGGCAGCTGCCAAAAAAGGTTAAACTTTTACAGTTTTTATATATATAAGGCAGTCAATGTATTTCCATCTGAAATTCAGGAGTTGTGTAGTATTCTATTAAACTTTACACTAATGCTATGCGAGTTTTGAATTAGCCATATTATCTATTTGGAAGAGGAGTAAAAGATTATAGAAAACTAGTACACTGACTTCATTTTCTAAACTGCAGTATTCTAGAAAACAAGATCATAAGAAAGGTGAAGCCTATGTAAAACTTCTGTTGCCTTAAGGCTGAAGACTAAATATACTGTAACACCTATGTGTCTTAGAGTGCTGCAGCCATGCTTTGCTTTGGCTGAAAATGAAGGCTACCAAAAAAAAAAAAAAAAAAAAAAGTGCAAATGGATAGTTTACTTTTGGAACATAGGTAGCAATATATATCCCAACTCCTCTTCCAAATTTAAGTAAAAGCTTTTGGCTATAGTACCCAATCATCAGTTTCTTGGCTTAAAATATTTTCTCACAAAGTGCAAGTTTAACTGTAATCTTCCTTAAGATAGCCTAAATTCTAAAATTAAAAGTATGGTTTTGCATGTGATGGCCTGGAAAAAAAAATCTGATTCAGGAGAAACTGAGAACCTATCACTCAAGTGTAAGTGAAACAAGTCCATTATTTTGAATATGTAGTGCATTTGGAATATTAGATCAACAGGGCTGTCAACCAGCTGAAATCCTGGAAGGTTCAGAGATTAAAACAAAAATATGCATGATTTTTACAGCGTGATTTATGTACTTTGGAGAAGTTAGTTTAATAGTGTGTTTCACATTTCAAAATATAAAACAGTACTGAATGAATTTATTAATCAGTGTCTGTGGAAAATAGGTGAGTATTCTTCACATATCACAGATATCACATATGTGTGATATCACAGATATCACAGAGAGATGATTCAAGGCCATGCATCAATTTACTGTCAGATTTTGGAGCAGATCTGTTCTTGGTTCCTAAAACAGTGCTATGAGGCCCAAATTCAAAAACAATATTGCTACGAAGTAGTTAAATTGATTATTGAACTGATTTATTCAAAGCAGATTTTTGAAAGAGAAGTCTAATAAAATGAATCAAATATTGCTGTCAAATCTTTAAAAGTTTAAAACACAATGTACCTTATTGTGCCAAATTCAGCATTATCCTCTAAACAGTCACCATTCCATATATTCTTACAAGACTACAAAGATCATTTGCAATAAAATTAGAAGAAAAATTTTGGCTTGCTTGCACTCTTACACACAATTTCACAAGAATTATGCCCACCCCATTTTTTCCCCCAACTTACTTTTAGAGATACTTTAATTAATCATACCGTCATATTAAAGATGAATTTTCCACTGAGAACAAGGTCATTGGGAATAAGATAAAGTACTCCTTCCTTGCTCTGAAATGTAAGCATCTGAACTGCACAGAAATACCAGGAAAGAAAAAATAAATAGACCTACTCACAAATCTCCTTAAATATCTGCTTTCTTGGCAAAGAGTATAGTTACTTAAAGTCTTGTCCTATGCTGTTATGTGTATGGTTCTTCTTAACTAAAAAATAAATATTTAGAAAAGAGTCATGTACTTGCACTCCCACTTCAAATTAGGACCATCTTAAATCATTGGTATTTTGGAGTCACTTCCTAAGTCACAGTGATTTCGGAAAAGAAGTTATCTTCCCACAAGAAACAATACACAGGCAAAGATGGACAGAATGACTTAGAGAAGCTAAAGTTTTGGTCTTCTTTGGATAGCATAAATGATATTACCAAAGTCTAACTGAATAATTTAGCATCTTTTTAAATGCACACTGAAATGAGGCAATGTACATTTGTGAAGAACAGATCTGACACTGTCAAATCAAGGCCATGTAAATATATGGGCTTGTTAAGTGACTTATTACAAGCAACTAGTAAAATACATGATGAAACATGCTCAGTTCTCAAGATCACTCTGACCTGGCTATTCTTAGCCGTTCAGGAGAAAGAAAACAAAATAAACATATTTGCTGAACCACTACAGTGGAAAGTTCAGACAGAAATTAAAACAGTACAGCATTATACTAAGAAAATAATATATATATTTAATAACAGTGTTGATTATATCCACAAATTACAGAGGGTAGGACACTGATCATGTGACATGTTTCAATGCAGGTGGAAAGGGTCGAAAATGACCTAGTAACATGGTGATCCACAGCTTTCAAATGTAAGTTTTAATTCTAATACTGGTATCTTACCTTAAATGAACCCGGAAACGCAACTTATTACATTGAAAGATCTGAACTATGGCCAATAAAAATCTGTGGAATCATTTGAGAGAGACATTAACACAATTAGTAGCTACAGAAAAAAAAAAAATCATTAAAAAAATCTCTCTCGTTTGATAATTACAAAGCAATTCATGCAGGGTTGGTTAAAATTTTTTACAATTAGGTCAAATTCAAGTTTTTGTTTCCTTCTCCTTCAAAAATAGTTTCAAATATTCTATTGATACAACAGGATATTTTCTTTGCATTGCTTGCAATTGATATGTGTGTACAGAGTTAAATACATGTAATTACTGAAACTTTCCAGTAAGAGTGGTTCAGTGTGTGTTGGTCCTTTCATAAATGTTCATATCAATTGCTCCAAGATGTATGTGTATATGTATATATTTACATTATGTATATGTGTATATATTTATATTATGCTTTGTTTTTCATATTCTGATTTCCCAGATAACATTCCATTTCCCATAAAACATTCAATTTTCAGAAAAAGAGGTGTAACTTCCATATTGCAAAAGCGATATGCTTAAAAGTGTTTAAAAAGAAAGAAAGCAATTGAAATAAACAGAAATACTCACATTCCTTTTCTTCTGTTTTCTTTTTAGCTGAAAATGCAGCTGGAGGTGGAGGAGGTGGCGAGAATGGAAAATCCAAAACATGTATAATATTGTAATACATAGTTTCAAAGACACTGTTTCTGCTACAGAAAAGACTTCTAGAAAGTACTTCAATAAGCCCTGTGGATTTCTGTTGGCATAGAATAGTACAGATCCATCTCTTAACAATCCTTTTAAACATCTGCCATTTGTTGGAAATAATTTTTAATGGAGTAAAAAAACCAGTAACAATTAAAAACTGAAAAATCAAAAGACAGAAGAAAAAAGGATTAATGGTGCAAAATAAGTGTGAGGTCATGATATTATTTCATGTCACAATTTGTACACAGTATTTTTATTAAAATATGTAACAGCTGCACACTATTCTGAAAAATATAATTGATAGATCTTATATTAAACTACTGAATGAAACTTAACATGCATAATTCAAGCAAAAAATTTTGCATTTCATAACTTGTGTATTTAGATTTTTTTATTATGTGTATTTTCATCATCTGAAATTGTGTCCTTTTCCTTCGTATTCAATAGTAGATACAATTCTAGAAGTAAACATTTATTTCTGCTTAGGAGAGTTAAAAAATATTCCCTGGCTAATATGCGTAAAGAAGCAGGTACACAGTCTTCTTCCCAAACTACCAAGGATAAATATGTAAATTGTACCCACAGCTTGGCAAAACCATCCCTTTGTTCATGTGCAAGTGGCTCTGCCCATGCTTCCTAAATTGACTGCCTTTTATTTTTGAAAATCTTAAAAGGCAGGCCATCAACATCGTCTACATGAGACTTCACTGCAGAGCCTATATCAGGCTTCACATTCAATGTCATTTTAAAAGGCTGGTGTACTCGTGATACACCCTTTTAAAATTCAATAAAGGGACAGAATTTTCCAGTATTTGAAAAACGGTAAATAGTATCAGTTTAATTTGGAGAAGAAGGAAATAGAAGGCCTTGTCAGAACTCACCTATTGCCCCTTCAAACACTGCATGCTAATTAGGTCTTTGTAAGAAATACCAGTCTTCCTGCAAAAGCCTTCTGTCCTCAAAGAATGAAACAGAGCACTCCGAACCTGCTACTCAGGTCCATGATGCTTGCTCTTCCTACAGGTAAAGTAGGAAAAAGCAGCTAGTATATTATGCATGTATTTAGGCATTCAGTGGATCCAGTCCTGTTTCCTCCTAAAAGGAGAGGCTCTCCATGCAAGACAGCAAAACTACTATTTTTTCCCTCAGAAAGGATCTTTCTCAGCATCCACAGATAAGCAAATCTGTCCTACTGCACACCCTTCTAAGAATGCCCTACACGCTTACTGTACAGCTGTCACCAGAAATTAAGAAAAATACACAAAATGTTTCCCACTTATATACTTACTTACAAATAGGCCAAATCTTTTATGTAAACTTAATAATGCCATAAAACTGGGGTTTGGTAATTATTTTCTGTACTACATGTATATACAAAAGAATCTATTCCAAGGTTGTTTCATTATGTAATTTTATTCAAAATATATTAAGTGTTGTATTTATTATGTACACTGTACCATTTTACAACTGTGTTTTGAAGATCCATTGAGGACTTAGTTATTCAGAACACATGCCTAATGTACAATACTTGCAGCAACAAATATAGCAGCACATTCTAGAAAAGCCCCTTCAGGCAAGTTGCATACATGTAAGCAGATTGCTGCAGATTGGATTTGGCTCTCAATCATGCTTGCAAGACGACAGAGAATTAACCTTTAAATCCATCTTCTTACCTAAAGAAGCCTTCATACAAGCCTACATTTATTTGTTACTCAAGGACATCCTAAATGCGTCCTTGTAATGTCAGCTATTATGTAAGTACAAACTGTTAAAAATGTAATTAATATTACTTGTAAATAGAGCTCTCTATTGATTCTCATTTGGGTGCATGCAATATGTTCATAAATACACTGCAACCATCTCTACTGTTATATTTTCCACATCAAATATTTATTATATCTACAGCAGTAAAATATTTATCAAAAATAATTTTATACAGCATTAACTTTCATCAGATTGTCTAACCTGAACATTTAATTCAAAACAAGTTTGTCCTTTAAGTAGTTTTCATCTGACAGAGAAAATGGTCTCTGTAACTATTCATGTGCAGACTGTTTCTTTGGAAAAATACAATAAAGAATGCTTGAAATTGTGTTGCAGTTTGAATAGAAAATGAACCCACTAAGATTCTCAAGCAATGAATATTCTTTACTGGTATATTTAGGATTACACTTTAAGGAAGGATTAACATTCATTCAATGTTAAGGAGATCAGAAACCATAGATAACCAACCACGTGTACATCTCTAGTAGCAAGGAATGCATTTTTTTTACATTTCAGATATATGTAATTCAAGCAGAAGACACACTTGATAAAAATGGAACTTCCCTAATAGCATTTAAAAAACACTTACACAGACTAATACCTGAATGTTAAAGACCACAGGACTAAAAAATTTAAATCTATTAACTCCTGATTAATAAATAAATGTTAATATATTAAAGTCTATGTCTATAAACTGATAATAGACTTTTTGAAAACTTCCCTTAAATCAGGTAAAATCTAAGGTCTAGAATAAAATAAAAAGCAACTGAATTCTGTGATGCGCTGTCAATAATCTACATACTTGTTTACATCCTTCCTCTTTTAAGTTCAGGTGCAATGTATGTTTTGCACTCAGAAAATTTCTCATTTTCTCATATTTATCACTATACAGGCTAAAATAAGAAAAAGGCCTGAATCCTTCTACAAAAATAGTTCATCCAGATGGTCCAATGGTGTGACTTTAGAAATGGTACACTGGCAGGAGAATAAAAACAGCAACAAAAAGGCTCTGATCTCTAAATATCGTTGGATTTCCAGACACTCATCTTGATGCTCTAAAAACAAAATCAGCCTATGTTCATTTCAAGTTTCAGAGAAACAAGTCTTGAAAATATTCATCAAATTCCTCCTCCCTGTAAAAAATAAAAATATGTCAAAGAAAGTTCTGCTTTTGATCTATTAGGAGCTTATTTTTGTATAAAAAAGATTTTGCAGATCTCTAGTTCCAATATGTACCTAGTACATATCATTTTGACTTCTTCACTATGTTCCCATACCCTTCACGTGTTCCCTTCTGTGCAACAGCAGGGAGTTGACTGTTAGGATTTACTTCTAAGATAGCTGACCTATTTTGGCAGCCGTATGCTAGTTGCTTGACATATGATTTTAAATATCAGAATATTCATCAAAACATTTAGGAAAAGTTTCTACCTTTGGAATTCTGGATGGTCATAATTATTCAAGCTTTTACTAGATATAAATTTATTAGTAGACCAAACTAACCGTGATTTTTCATCTGGCTCTTGTAGAGGACCTTTCCAGAAGTCTGCATCTGAAGGGCCATCTTGCACATCACTGCTATCTGAATCTGTTGAAAAATAAAGCATCTAAGAATTTATCAAACTCTTCATCTAGATGCTTGTTTGGTAACAGCAACATTTAATTGTAACCGCAAGACTCAACACCAACTCTTTATACAAAGTGAAAATATTTGGCAAATGTTACTCAATGCAGGATCAAAATGATCCTGATCAAAATGAATAAATGTAAAAGCAGTTACTACAAAACTCTGATGCTTTAAACAAGAGTAACATAGCACTTTGTTCCTAAAATTAAAGACATAAAATCAAATATCCAGAATCACAATGTAATTGTACAATTGTCAAAAACATGTTTTTCTGAATAGCTGTTCAATATAAGTATACTGAGGGAGTGAAAGAGCAAAAATGTCCCTTTATTTAGAAATATGCCCTGAGTTTAAAAAAAAAAAAGGTATTCCACAAAAAAACAAAAGCAATCAGTAGAAACACTCAGGGCTTTCTTGATATTCTGCAGTAAGAATGAGGAAGATCAAAAGATGGGGCTGCTTTGTCAGAAGAGACAATGAGGCTGGATTTACTGCATAAGAATAACTACTGCCAAGGAATCCCTAAAACACTAATCTCTTTCATCTGGTAGGTCTCTGAGATAATACAGGCAGTAACTGGAACAGACACTGGTTAAAGCATAGGATATATTTGGCACAGTGTCTTCCCCATGCTCTCCTATTAATATTGCAGGTGGTATATGTATTAGTATTTTTTCACAAAATGAATTAGAATAATTATTAACATATTAGAAAACACACACGTCTTGACCCATGCAACTGTTAACAACGTACCTATTTTTGCATCCAACAAATTTGTTCTTCCTGAACAAACTAGCCTCTTATTTTTTTGTTTCCTCCATACTATATCCTCCTATTTTTATTCCTATTGAAAGATCTCCTTCTGAAAATTCCTAACAGTTTAGCTTCAAGAATTTAAAAGTAACTATCTGTTGACTCTTCATATCTCTGCTTGTTTTCACACAGCTATCATGGCATCTTATCAAATACTGAAATTGCCAGCAAATAAAACTAGGACCAATGATACATGGTACATAATAAACATGACACAACTTATTACAAAAACATAAAAACACAAAAAAGTCAAACATTTTACCTTTATCAGAATTATCCGAATCCTCTGAAGAAACCTGATCTATAAAGAAAAAACATTTAAAAAAGTAACAAGCCTAAACTGGTTTTACCCATTTTTGTAAAATGTTTACAAGGATAGATTTATCACAACATATTACACAAAAGCATACGCACATGCATACACACACATCACCTCCCCCCTGTAATTTACAGAAAGAAAACAAACAGTGAAGGAAAAACAATTTTTTTTTCCATGTGTTCAAAGATCATCAGTTTGAGCTCAGCTTATCCCAAGATCTGGGGTGTAGAAAGGTTATCTTACATTAGCAGAAAGCTTTCAACCCCATAGCCTCAAAGAATCAGATACTTTAGAACTCTTTCTGGCATGCAATGTCCTAACTCTTAAACCTCTTTTCCTTCCAAAGCTGTATTTTTCAAAAGGCTTTCCAATTTCTGTAACCTGTAAAAAAAGACTTTTTTTTCCTATTTACCTTTATTAAAAACCTAAAAATTGTATTTATTTAAGAAATTTTCCATTTCTGACTACTGAAGTTACACAGTTCAGATACATTTCCATATGTACTACTATTGTAGAGATAGCCACCAACATATTTCTTAGAATATTTTCAAAATTGAAAGTTTAAAATTTAAGTTTACCTTTATGGGTCTTTTTCTTTGACTTGCGTTTTTTTGAAGAAGATAACTTTTTCTTCTTAGCTTTTGGTTCATCAAAGTTCAATATAGCTGTGTTTCTTTTCTTCTTTGACTTGACTTCTTTCCTCCTTCAAAAAATGAATATTAATCTTCTTTATTATAAGTACTCCTCAATCAACAGTAAACCTTAAATATCTAATACAGTCAGACTGCTGTCATTCTTTCTGAAAACTATTACTAGTTAAAAAACTTAGTTAAAAATGACAATGTTGTAGAAACATTCCAACTATATAGTTGAAAACAAAGGTCAGGAAATGCTAAACCTGCTAAAATGACACTGAATTAGCAATCCAAGATTAAATAAAAAACAGATATACACACTATGTGCACACTTCATACAAATATTGATGGCAAAATCAATTTTTAATGTAGCAAGTTTTGTGCACATATAATAACAAAAATGCAATAAACAGTATTTCTTTTCTGTTCTCTAACCTAACAAAATCTGAGATACAAGAATTTGAAGCCTAAGAATCTACTGCAGATCAAAAATCCACGTATTTTATTTTCAGTATTATTTATATGGGCTTACCATGTAACAACAGTCTTTTTTTTCTTTTTTTTAGCTTATTTGAGCAAAATCAGAAAGGAAAACTGATTCAAAGAAAGTACTACTCTGCAGCAGATGAATAGAAAATATGTTTGATCATTCTTACTCAGAACTAAAGACCTTTTAAAAAGTTAGTTCCAGAAAGAAACCAAACTAAACTAAGCTCAATTACCTTTTTTGCTTTCTTATTTCTGAACATACCTCTACATGGGACTTTAATGAAATCTAATTACAATTAACTTTTAAAATAGATTAATTAACTTTCCTGAACACAACCACATAGAAACAGAAAGAGCAGCTTTCTAACTGATAGGTTTCCCTATCCTGGCCTTCTCAGATACTATAGCGAAGAAGGACACAACTACAAGCATCTAAAATGGCATCAGGATCCAGAAAACCATACAAACTGCATATTGATAGTTTGATAGTAAGATTAGAGTCAATAAAACAAACAAATCAAACATAATGTATACATTTTAGAGCTTCAAAATTCACTATTTTGATTTTGCTTTTTAATGAGTGAGTCTCAAGAACAACTACTCAAATTCTAAGTTTCAAAGCATTACTATGAGTCACAGATAAAAATACTACTGTTAGGAGAAAAAAAGAAAAATATTTCCAGTTCTTTAACATAGCAACAAGGAAAATGGAAAAATAAAGCATTTTACATATGCTTCCAGAAAATAAAAACAATCATTAGGTTAAAACCAAGATAAGGAAACTTTGAGGGAAGGATTTTTTTAGTTTAGTTTGATGGACTTTACTTAGTGCACAAATATCTAGCACAAAAGTATGTCAAATCAGTGACTTCACAAGAATTCCAAGACATAAATTTTCTAACCATCTGGTTTTTTCTCCCCTTATTTTTCAGTTAAGCATAACTGGCACTTATCAATAATTCAGCCCCCATATTTTCAAAATATTGCATTACCGGTGATGAAAATTAAGTTTTTTTGAACATTCTGGACATAGTCCTGAAAAAGAACAAGAACATTACAGCTGTGTATCTGATAAGCATAATTAGCAAAAACTGTTAATAAATTTATAAAACTAGATATAACAGTTTCTTCAGGTTTCATTAACTTTTCTTCTAACACAATTTACATTATGATTGCAATCATGGATAAGAAAAATAACATAATCAAAGTCTTTAGTACAAATCTAAAGTTTAGTAAATTTGGATGAAGATCACAGGTTTAGCTCTGGCAACTCTTCATAAAAAAACTATCAAGTGTTTATCATGCACATAACATGTTTTTATGGATCTTGGTGAACAGATTAGATTGTTCTACAATTACACTGAAGACCTTGAGTCCCTGAGTTTCTACTGAGAACAAATGCTGCCAAACAGAGTATCTTTTTGTGGAAAAAGAAAAAACATCATTAGTTTCTTTTACACAAAACATATGTACATTGTGATATGGTTAAATGAACATATCAACAAATAAGGAGATCTTATTTAAGAAATGAGAATGGAAAAGGAATAAATTTAAGTTAGAATTTTTGCAAGAAAATGTAAGTATTTAAAAAACTAATTGAGATGAAAGAGTAAAAAAGAAGTGGTCTATTTGAAAGCCCTAAGAACTCCTAAGCTTGTTAGGAAATGGCAGTGATGAGATTCACCATGCAATTCAATACTGTTCATTAAAAACAAACAAGTTTATTTAAATAATATCTTATAATCAAGTATTCTAATTGCCTTACATGAAAATGATACAACATGACATGCTCAACCTTTAACAACTTTGTCATATGTAATGATAGCAGCCATTCTTACTAAACTAGCATACTACCTGTAATTAATGTAACAAAATGATCTCCTACACAGCAGTTTATTTTCCACCGTGCAGATACTAGAATCATTATCAACAAGTCCCCCACTATACCTTTTAATGTGCAAGGTATATATCTTTGTTTAAGTTTACATAATCTTGAATGCCAGCATAAGAAGGGCTGACTTACTCAATTTCACAAGGGCATTCCTCTTTTCACCATGCTCGACATAACCAAAATTCACCTCCCAGCTCTTCAGGCCTTCTTTCTCATCACAGTGCTTATTTCCACAGGAAAACTGACCTTTAAAGAGGTCAAAAAAAGGCAAACCAAGGTTCAATGATTAACATGCATAGGTTTGGGGTTGTTATTTCAGCTCAGCTTTTGTGGTTTTTATTTCCATTTATTTCAAAGAAAAAGTCTCTAGAGCTAAAAAAAAATATATAAAGGAAGCTGTCTGAGCTATAAACAAGCAACCAATCATACTTGTCTCATATTGAATATTAGCAAAGAAAGAACATAACTTGAACTCTATTTTATACTATTCTAAGAGATGGAAGATATTAAGAAAAAAAAAGTAATACTTAACTTTGGAAAAAAAATCTAGTTAATAATCAAACAAAATTGATGTTATTAGGGTATTTCCTATAACCTAAACGACTACCTGCTTAGCAGAGGGTGATGGATCAGAAAGTACTATTCAGACTTACATCTTTAACAAGATCAACTATTCAAAGTACAATACATATAGAAAATTAAGATGTCCATATTCTGATTACAAGTCCATCTCAAGTACTGGACAAGCAATTAGTATTCAAATGAATTTGCAGAAACACTATTTATTTTTCCTTTTAAGAATCAAAAAATAATTCTAGAAAAGAAATGAAAATGCAATTTTAAAAGAAAACATTTAGCAGCTTCAAAAACTTCTAGATGTTCATTATATTAAACACAATATTAGTTTTAAAACAGTTTACACATAATGTATGTTGTTTACATAACTGTGTTCCCACCACTGCAGTTAATAGAAACATGTATTTCCTCTGCAGAGGGCTAGTATGTATGCAGAGCTGGTGAAAAGGCTCTGCATTAATAGGCTCACAAGTGGGACTGTTTGTGAAAGATTAACCTTAGAACATTCTATTTAAGCTTCTAACAGTGGATTGACAGTGTCCTCAGATACTTCAGTTCTGCAGTGTAAAAAGTACTTGCAGTACTAACACTGGAAACAATGAAAAAAAATTCAAATGAGTAAGTATTCAATTTGGTAACCCTATGTAAGATAAAATGTTATCAGCAATCATTTGTATCAGTGATAAAGAAGAAAAACTATAAAGAGAAATCTGTCCTCATATAAAGCTTCTGGGAAGTTAACTACTTTGTTAATATTATGTCTTCTAAAAAATACACAAAATAAATCGAGAAAAAGAGTCACAGAGAAAAATGATATAGTAGCTTTATTTACTATTAGCTGCTCTTTACAGTACACAGAACCATTTAAGGATATTTTGCTTTTTGCGTGGGTTACTTCACATTTTTTAAACATGAATTATCAAACACTGCTAGACCAACAAGGTTACTTTACTATAGCTTATACTAATGTTACTGAGTTATACTGAGAAAAAAAAGGCGTTAAAAACTCTGTTATTTCCTAAATGACCACCTCAAAGGGCATCTGAGAACACCCAACACAACTCTAGATAACACTGAATTCTTGCGCCCCTTAGTGGTGAGTTGCACGATTTCTCAACTCTTGGGTTCTAGCATTCGAGTGGAATGGTTTCCATTACATGCTTGAGGCATGTAATTCTGCACTTTCTCCCATTTTTTTTTAAATAAGGACAAGCACATAGTAAAAGTGTAATAAGGCTTCAAAATTCTTCCTAATAATTATTCATAAATAATTACCCATTTCATTTAAGTTATCTTTTTGAAAAGTTGGATAAAGCATGTAACCATGTCAGTTAGCTATCTGTTAAAATAACTCTTAGTGCTGAAACCAACATATGACTGCAATAACTGCTATCTTAGGAGATTTGGACAGAATTTATAGATTTTTAAAAATCATTAATGTTCACACTTACTCCGATAAAATGTGATCAAATTTTTTTTTAAAAAACAAGTGTTATATTTCTAAGTTCTTGTGATATGTCATAATACAGAGCTATTTACAGAACTATACTGATCAATGCTATCAGTCCATTCAGTTTTCTTGTATGTGCACTCATGACTTCTGAAAATAAGACATGGATATGAATACTTCACTTACAGCAATAGCAATATTTTCACATAACTCTCTAGCCTGTTCACAGTGACTTGAAAAAGCCCATGCTCCTAGGCCATGCATTGGAACTCCAATAAAAGATTTACAACAATTTGCATGCAGAAAAAGTCAGAATGAGCTACGGCGTTAGAAACAGGTTCAGGAGACATGGCCAACATTTTCATGGAAGCTTTCAAAAATGCCTGAAACAGGTATCACATGGGGAATTTCAATTAAATACTTAAAAAATAGGAAAACAACACAGGAGAAATTGTTAAGAAAAAGATCTTCTGGGGAAGAAGTATTGGGACATGAAAGGTAACAAAATAATGAGGTAATGGAGAACTACTAAACAGAAGCAGCCAAAAGGCACAACTGTGAAATTCTACATTATTAAATGCAGCATGATCATGTTCACTACAAATTAGAGCTTGTAAAAACAAACCATGTATTCCCTTCATTTTCATTTACAGAGATCATCACATACACTAAAGATACATGGCATAAAACAGAGCTAAGACTTAGGTCACTTTACTGCCCAATGTCTGATACACCTACCAATAGCAAGAACTGCCCAATACTGTCAAACAATTATTATGTCCAAAAGCAGCAAGAAACACAACAGCCAAGGAGAAATGCAACATAAAATGAAGGACAGCATTACCTTTTCCTGAAATTACTTCTTCCTCATGTCGCCATCTAAATCCAAACTGATAAAAAAAAAAGTTGTGTCCAATGTGAATGTCAAGATTAATTTTAATCAACTGCAGTCCTGCACATGTGTTCATCTATTCAGTCCTCCTTAGTAAAATCTAATTCCTTTCTCCAGTACCTAGAAGTACCTCTGATTCTGGATGTCAGAGGAGTTCCAATTTACTCCTGCAATTCAAATTCAAGGAGATACTGATCATTGCCCAACTAAAAACATTCTGAAAGCTTTCAGAGCACACAGGAGAACAAACTGGAACTTCGGAGAAACTGACTATATTATATGCTTCAATGTAACTGTCCATGCTAAAAAAACGAGATCATTGGAATACTGAAAAGGTATAAAGGCAAATTTCACAGCCCACCTTTCATAACCTAACGACTAAAAATAAATACACCCTCCCCTACCCCCTCTTCCCCATTTAAGTTGTTTTTCTCTTTACAGTGCCTAAGAACTCCACATGAAGATAACTCATCTACTATTTTTGTTTTGCAATAGAGTCTGTTTCATCCTCCCAAATGGCAAGTGAAGCCCCATGGAAAGATCAAAGAGGGAATGGAGCAAAAACTGCCTGGGAGGAATAATTTTCATTAGCAACTACAAAGAGGAATTAAAAGTTAGTGGCGTACAATTTGTTCAAAAGGGATATCTTGTAATTTCATTTAGAATTCAGAAACACCGCATGAAAACATAAAATGAAATTTCGCTCTGCAAACAAAGCACATATAATAAAAAATTTCACATTGAAAGAAGAAAAAGAAAGGGTTCTAAGATCATAGAAGCACATCTCTTGAATAATGAAGTTTCTATTTGGGCACCCAAAGACTGAACTTACATTAAGGTGTTTTTCATAGGTTCTGCATCATAAATTCTATAATATATAAGATTTATCTGAATTGTTCTTAATCTAATTTTAACTACTCCATAAAATAACAGATAACTATTGCTGTGTATTGTCTTTACTGTTGTTGATTTTCATAATAATTCATTATCTGAAAGACAACAATATGGAATTCTTAAGTGAAAAACAATAGGTAGTTTAAAGAACACAAGGAAAATTGGGGACCAAAAGCTTACCCCTTAAAAACATGTCATAAATTCAGGTAAACTCTTTGCACCTTAATAACTACAATTCATAAAACAAACATGAAGAGATCAGTGGCCAAATTTTTTCTCTGCTCTGGATTTCTCCGAATCAACATATCACCTAGAAGATGCCTAAATAAATTAAAAATCTGAGCACCAGTAACCAGTAATATTTGCCTCTTGATACCAATTGTAGAATTGGAGATGTAATATACACTATGTTTCTGTACTTGTTGGCTTCAATGGTTAAAAAAAAAAATTGTAAGAGATCACGTTCTATACCATAATATATACAAATTGCTAAAGCAGGAACAGCTTGTGCTTAGCCTACTCTACAATCTGTAGTGTGGTCTAAAAAAAGTACCATTTTAACCACTCATGTCGAAGAAAAATTTAAACAATTATAGAAAACAAGATCTGTGCTTAACAGCTCATTGGAAACAGAACATAAAATATACTCATAAAGGTAGGATTCATAAAGGAATCCAGATCTCTCAGTTTTTCAGTCTGTTTTTGTAAATAACCCTCTGCAAATTTAACAGTCCTCCACAATTATTTAACACAGCTTTAACACATTTCCCAATTACAAATAGTAGCAAGGCAGTCCAATTAAAATTACAATTCTGTTGTGGGTCTACTTGCATCAGAAAAAATCACGAAGATTCATCATGTTTTGCAACTGAATAAAAATTGTGTCATCGACTATATGCAAACAGATCTCACTGACCTCACTAAGTCTCCTTCAAAACAAAACAAAAGAGCATGAATACAAGCTCTGACTTGAACTCTGCTTTGTATATTTTAAATTTAGAATGGTACGGGCTTGCAAAGCTGCTGTAGAAATTTCTTTGAACAGTTTCTGAATGTATCTTACTACTTCAAAACATAACATTCCAAGTGATTTGTGCAGTAATTAAACAGTGATGTCACCTCTTCCTAGCAGTTCAGCTGAAGCATGGAAGCAGAGTCCTAGTTTCAACTGGTCTCTCTTACTGAGCTGTACATTTTTCTCTTACTGGATACACAGCTGTAATATAATATTCCCGTCCATTTTTTGCTTGCCATATTCAATAAATACAACAAGCCTGGAAATGAAGAGCAAAAGCAACAGAAAAGAAAGAGCCAGACCACCTGCGGTGTTCTCCACAACAAGTCCAGTTTATAAGTTGGACAAAAGCTGTCCTCATGTGCAATTCCCTTTTGACAATCACTCTTCCAATCATGCCACTGGAAAGTGTCGGAGTGCCAAAGACTAAGAAAAAGACAGAAAAGAAATCCTCTAACTAAGCTGTAATACCAGGACCTGCAGCTGAAAGTACATAAGAAAATTAAAAATGAGTGTAGTCTGCCTGGCAAAAAAGGTCGGTAGTCTAGCTGGTAAAAAAGAAAATCACAAGCAAAATCGCAAATGACAACTATCTATCCCATCAACTTTGAACTCAACAAGCTTCTAAAGGAACTATCTCTCTGTTTACACTGCGGAACAAGGTCAACTACTACAAATCAAAGCAGGTGCTTTAAAGAGTCCTTTACAATAGAGCAAAATGCACAATTAAACTATCTGGTCATTTATTAGTCTCAGAGCTTTCAGGCAGATTCACAAAAGCTTAAAAAGAGCCTTCAGCTAAAAAACCCTCTTGTCTAGGGAAGATACAAGGAATAACACAGCAATGGCAGGAAAGAGCTATAAGACACTATAGACACTGTAGGTATAGACACTTCTAGCTTCCTATCAGAGGGCGTCTTTGGCACTGCTTTAAAAGAGAAAGAAAGATTACATGCTCTACCTATGCAAAGAAGAAAACATCTAACCTTCTATGCACAAGGATTCTTGACTGTGAAGCCCAACTGTGAGAGTGAAACACAAAATTCAAACTAACCAAAGATCTGGGTGTACAACCATTCCTCCGCCAGAGATACTTCCTTACTCAGTGCACCTTTGTGGTCTTGAGAAAAGGCCCAGTTTGGAAAGAAAGGCAAAAATCTTCATGATTTCATAAAAAATAAGCTTTTGCGTATGAACTTGTGTTAGGATCACAGGTGTGTAATTTTAAGGCGATCATTGACTTTACGAAGCCACACACAGCAGGTTTATATTTTCTTCCAAGCTTTGATTTTTGACAGTGTTCTGAGGGTTCTTCAGACCTTGAGAAGGTCCCTACCATGAAAATGATACTTACTATTCCATGATTAGGAAAACTGCTTGTTCTCGGGAGAAAAGTTACAAATGAGATAACAGTTGCAATTTCTGTGCGGAGGACTGCAGAACAATTAGCTGGCTAAAGGATTTTAGCCCATCTCAAAATAACTACAACTTGTGAAAACAGAGTGAATATGCATGTGCAAATCTTAACATAGATAACATCAATAAGAAAGAAAAATACCTACAATTTTATTTAGACATACACCTAAAAGGATATAGAACACAATAAACCATAACATAAAAGGCCGAGAAACCTGCACCTCTTACAACACCAGCACTGTAAAATAGAAGGCATGTCAGGCTAAAGGTATCTTATTTACAGTTTCTGGAAACACAGACAAAGAATCAAGGTAGAATCAACCTGAAATCACATGCTGCATCCCATTGGTGTGAACGGAAACTGATTAACAGTCTATTTTTGACTTCCACCTCTCTGCGCCAGTATTGACAAAGATATGGAGAAAATGCTCTTACGTGGTCAAACTATATATGAGGACAGAAAGCACGGCCTAACATAAGAAAATAAATTGAATACGACATATCAGAGTTCTGCTGAAACAAATTTAAAAAATGGAGCTAAGACTAATTCTTACTTGCACAAATAGAAATTCAGAATGTCCTCACAAAGCTGGGACAGTCTCATTTGAGTCTGCAAGGGAAATACTGTTCACACATGAAAGGAAAAAAGGGGAAACTGGAACAGAAGAGTTTCTCACCAGAGATAGCCTAGTCATTAACCTAGTCATTTTGATTAAGAGGTTAGCTTGTCAAAAACTCAGAAAGGAAACCCCAAACTGTTCCAATTAAGAAGAAAAATTGGTGGTGGAATTAGGTTGTTTCTCTGATAAATTCTACTTACCTAAAAAGAATGAAAAAATCTTATTTCCATAAACAGAAGAGAACAACCAGCATGAGACACTGCTTTTGAGCATGCATTTCCTTTTTTTTTTTCCTAGTCAGCAACCAAATAGCAAACTTTTTAAAGATTTTTTTAAAAACAACATTACCAGCTTCTTAGGCTTCCTCTAATGCTTCTTTGTAGGCGAACCTCTCTAGCTCTCTCTGCTTAATCTCTGCCTTTCTTGTACACAATATACCTCTTCATAAAACACCACGAGCCAGAAATGTTTGTATCCCCACGCAAGCACATTTTGGGCCTGTGACAATGCTTGGATTCAAATCTACTGCTGCTCATTAAATAACTTTACAGTTTCTCACAACTCTCTTACTAGCTGTCTGAATTCACAACACACTGCCATAGGAAAGCATTTTTTAAGGAAATGTCTGCTCAAACAGCACATACTTTAAAACCAAGATGATTTACAATATTGAATTGTACCTTATTCTCTTTGTATTTCCTAAGATCTGCTATACAGTATTCTTTGAATAATTTATCATAATACTTCTTTGCAAGCCTCTTCTCCCTGTAACAAAAGCCATTATTTTTATTAAATACATAACATAATGCAATTCATTTTAGATTGCAAGACAAGGACACTTTCCATCTAAGGAGCACAGGTTGCAGAGCTAGAAATGCAACTGAAATGCACTCAGTGAGCTGAAGTGCAATGACCTCAAAAATGGAAAACAGTTCTGAATTATACCTATACCACAAAATAAACTATACTTTTTTCAAACTACATTTTCTTCACAGTTTTCAGAACAGCTGATTGACTCAGAGATTGCACAAATCATAGAATCATAGAATGGCTAGGGTTGGAAGGGACCTGTAGAGGTCATCTAGTCCAACCCCCCTGCACACGCAGGGTCCCCTACAGCATGTGGCACAGGGTGATGTCCAGGCGGGTTTTGAAGATCTCCAGAGAAGGAGATTGTTACCTCTTTCTGTCACCAACTAAATTTACTACAGAGTGATATTACTCTATCTACTAAAGGTCTTCCGTTTTTAAATGCATGAAAGATCAAAGAACAAACACCAAATATGCATAGTAATTCTTAATAGGAATACCACAAATTTAGTACAAAGTGATCTAAAAATAGCATCTTATAAAAGTTCTAGTTACCAGTTCATGTCTACTTCATCATCTTCTCTCCACAGGAATCTATGGTTTTCTCTTATAACATCAAGATCCGTCTTGTCATTTGCACTATAAAAGGGCACTTTTTTTAGTACAGTATAACGTTAAAAACACAAGTCAGTCACACCATAATCTGCCAAACATCTCTATTTCATACTTGCTATTGCCAGCTCATTGCCTAACAGAATATATTGCTATTGAATAAAAACTATTCAAAAATATATTACAGCTTGGCATACCTTTCAAAAAAAGAAAAAAAAAAAAAAGAGAGACAGAAAAGAAAAATCACATTGAAACTTTCAGCCCTGAAACTGTGACTGACTTGATCCTGTCTGAAAATACTTTTTAAGGAAACAGTTTCATTAGGAAGGAGTTATGTAGAGTTCTGAAGAAGATGATTGTTATTCTGGACAATGGATAGTTATTCTGCACATTTCATAATTATTCCAGGCTGGTATTTTCAAGGTACTGCCAGAAATTTCTCAATGTACTTTCATAAAAATTAATGTTCACCTGTCATTTTCCCTTTTACATAACAAAACAAGAAAAACTCAGCTCATGGAAAGTTGTTATATAAAAATGATGGTGCAAAATGAAACAAGATTGTTAACAATTCTGGTTTGAATAATTACCCCTTGTGATCAAAAGCATTTGCAATTTTACACATACACTTACAAAAAAACCCTTAAATCACAGTATGTATTTAACAGCTTTAAGTAACAGGGAAATATGGGGGCAGTGAAGGGAAGCTTCCTAATAATCCTTACCTGGAACGCCGGAAATCTTCCATTTTGCCACCATAGTACAAAATGTAGTCATGCACAAATTTTTTATGTCTTTCATACTGAATAAAGTAATTAAGGATTCTATTTCAGTGCTTATCTTATTTTTTCAAAAGTTAAAACTACAAGAATAATAAAAAAACCTTTTATAACTATAAAAATAAAAGAATATCAGAATTTTTTTTTCTCAAAAACAATTCAGTAGTTTTCACAAATAAAATGAATTAATTAAAAATTTTTACTTTATAACCTTTTGTAAACTGAGTATTCCAAATCCTTGGCAATTTAATCTTTAAAGCCTTGTTCACCTACAAGACATTTACAGTCACATATTTTTAAAGATGCTCTCTAAGCATATACATGGAAGCTGGGTTCAATTCTCCTGCTCTAATTTAGAATAGCACTTCTTAGTACTGATGTTTAGGTCTAAAATAGATTTGTACTTTTGTATTATAAAACAAGTTACCAAAATCAATTAATTTATTACTCTTCAGCATTAACATAAAAAGAAAAGTTATCTGTCTTAGTTCAATTCTGGATCTGAAAGTCACAGGAAAATACCTAACTCATTCTGAAGAACACTTGGGCCTCAGAGACATAATTCGAAACACATTTTGTACTATAATGGGGCCAAAAATATATAACTATGTTATTGAAAGATAAGCAAACTCACATATAGAAAAAAAACCAGATGATTATTTTAAAACATTTTTAATACATATATGATTATTTTCAAGCATTTTTAATTAACTTGTATGGTGTTTATGAAACAACAAATCAGGAAATGCATTATTTCCTGGGACATATCCAGCCAACTATCATGTAAGTTTGAAAAAGAATAATTTGCATCAACCTATTTTGACATGAATTGGAATAATTTCATTGAGAAACTATTTTTCAAAGACAATTTTATTGTAACCTCAGTATGTATTTTCTTTGTTGTTTTCTTCCCACTATAAACACAAGAAAAAGAATGGACAATTATGAAGCAAGCCCAGAAGGTATAGCTGGCACACTTAAATATACTGCATACAGCGCTTTGTTCTGCATTTCCATTAGAGTTATCAAACACCAAAAGATCTTAAAGGTCTTAAAAGGTCTTAAGAGGAAGGTAAAGGTCTAAAAGAGGAACCACTCAAAAACATTAGGAGAAACTCAGTCTACAACCTCAGCGGGACAGATTAAGACACATCCCATTTACAGACATCAGAAGTTATACGTAGCTGCTGAATAAATTCAAATGCTAGTTTGAAGGAGTTATTTTCTGTTTACTTGAATTTCCAGTTAAAATAATTCTTTCCATATTTAATTTATTCTTTTCTTTCCTCTTTAGTAACTTTTACAGCTGAAGAACAGCTGTTTAAACAAACAAAGAACTGGTAATATTTTGCACACACTCAGTTAAAACATGTCCGACATGAAAACTAAATAAAAAGAGAAATTTTGTAAACTAAATAAAGCAGTAGTTATAAAAATAGCTATAATGATGCATGAAGTACAATTAAGAGGTTCAAAAAGGAAGAACTAAAATACAACTAAACATGATATAACAGAGGCTTACACTAAAGCATCTGTAAAAGATATTATTGGAGATAATGCTGTTTTAAATAGTCTTTTGAATTAATTAATGTGTTTCTGTATTTCAAGTACAAATTTATTTTTCCAAAGATAACAGCCTTCTATAGAATTACATTTTATGAATATCAAATGAAAAGGCAAGGGCCTCTTTGTGCCAACCTAAGAAAATGCAATATCTTATAACTTAGTCCAGAACAAGGCAACGGAAGAAGGGGAGTCTGGAAATGCCTCCTCTGGGTAATCTCAGTAGTAACAAATTATTTTGAATAAATACTCACACTGTATTTGATGTCACACTGTAAGATTTCTGTTATAACTGAAAAATCTGAACTAAAATTTCCTTGACAGAAATACTACATCACAGTGGAAAACCTGTTTTTCCAGACTCAAACTTGAAGTAAATTAAATAGAAGGATACAGCATCCATAGAAATCAAATGGAACCTTCTTTTTCTTGCTTCTTCCCTGTTAATGACAAATATGTTTGAACAAACGATAACCCCACAGCATGGTAAAAAAAATCTCACAAGAACAGTAGTAAAACGTACCTATCCCACTCTTGAGCTGCAACTTGACTGTGAGCCACATGGCTTTGTTTTGATTTTTGGAATGGCTTTATCAGAATGTCATCTTTTACACTGAAGATAGAGGGAAGAATAGGGAGAAGTAAGTTAGTTGAGAACTTTTCCTAAGCAGTACGACTTCTGTATGCCAAAGTTTGCACCAACTTCAACAGCAGTAACTTATATATCACTTGTTATGTGAATAAAATCAAACCTTGGAATCAACATCAGGTTAGATTTTACTTCATTTGCAGGACAAATCCAGAAAGGCACTTGCTTACAGTCAAAATTTAAGAAAAACAAACAAACAAACAAAAACTTCTAATGGCATCTCTTTATTTTTATAAACATTATTATTCAAGAACCACACAAAACATTTTCTTCAGTTTCACTCTAGAGCCACCTCTAGAGCCACCTGCAAATCTAGGCTGCCTATCCAAGTCAAAAAATGGAAGGACAGTATCTTCATAAAAGAAGACAGACTGTTAGTAATCATATCCCATCCTTTCATGATAAAAATTTCTTGACACCTCATTAAACAAATTCCCTTTTCTTAGTATAGTCACAAGAACTGCTAATTTAAAACTGATTTAAATACTGTCTCGTGAACAGTATTTGTCACTTAGCAGCTAAAAATACTTCCAGAATTTGACATATTAATGAAAAGTTAAATACAAAGTGATGCACCTTAACTAGCCAGAGGTATACTTAGTTTCAGTCATCATCAGAGGTGAAGAACAGTTTTTCGTAATTACTAGCTGACAGAAAGATAAGAAGTCAGAAAATGGTACAAAGCAAGCCAGGAAATTTATATTTCAATCTATGGAATATGGGACACTAGAAATTAAGTATAAAGCATGCTCAAAAGTATCAGTAGAAACAAAATTTCCCAAATGAGAAATTGTAAACCAGGAATATACAGAGGACTGACAACTGCTGTTTTTCTTAAAGCAAAAATAAATTACCCATTTTAGCTTTTGCTATTAACTATCAGGAGCCTTTCAAAGTATCTCTACCTTTGCTCAGACATACAACTGTTGAGTAGTGTGAACCCACTAATGTAGGTATGCATATATCCCTCTTTTGCAGTATGGTGACACTTTTTTATCAGGCTTCTGACAGTTAATAGCAAAAGTGGAATGCTAAACTGCGTAATGGCATTTGCAGACTAAAACGGAACAAAAGACTTCACTGTTTTAATGCAGAACAACTATATTTATGAGATGAATGGAACAGCACAATGCGTTCTATTATCTTGGTGATTATAAATTGAAGATTTTGCCTCAGAATGCATCTACACAGTTCAAAATCCATTCTTTCAATTCCACTACAGAGTGGAATATGCAAGTGTCCTAGGAAAGTTTCCAGAAAGCCTTCTTGAATAAAGTCCAATAACAGAGCAAGAAAGACACAGAAAAAGGTAAGGAAAAATGGATTTGTACCATCTAGATTGGTATTGTGCATATAGTAAAGACGCCCAAAAATACACACTTAAAAAAAAAAAAAAACATTAATAGCAGAATGTGGTCAGATTACAAAAAAAAAAAAAGACATTAATTGTGCAAAACATAAAAAAAAATGGTTAAAACAGTTTCAAATAAGAGATATGCAGTTGCATTCCAATGAAGGGGTCCAATTTTCCCAACAGAATTCCCAGATCTCTTCATAAATTAAATAATAAACAAGCAATATCAGTTCTTCTTTTCCTTCAAGCAGGTGTTTTATGTCTACAAAGCCCGCTGCCACTTGGCCTCTTTTTCCTTTGCTTCCTGTTAGCAGTTCCACACGTCCTGACACATTCAAGCAAAGTGAACAGAGCACACAAACCCCAGCAATTGATACTCATGCTTGGAAAAATGTAGCAGCCTGCTGTGTGAACTGAAAGGCATATACACAGCAGATGCACACAGCAGAACTGATCCTACTCAGCTGCCCCTTGGAGATATGCCCTGGCAAATGTGATACAAGGAGATGCAAGAAGCAAACAGGTTCATTTTGTCACAAACATTTTCAACATCAGTTAACATACTTAGTCTTCTAAGACTATGGGCACATAGTCTTCTATACTGCCCATCACACAGAATACATAAGGTGAAGTGTTAACTCTGTGTTATATTACCTTTTAGTCTTCTGCACATTTTTTTCTCCATTTTCCTCATCACTAAAATCAGAATCATAGTCACCACGGCCTTTTACCTGAAAACAATAATAGATAAAGCAATCAATACACCTGCTAAAGTAATACACACAAAACTTAATCAGAAATCAGTATTGTGCATCATGCACAAGCAATAGAGCAAGCAAGAGTAAATAATCTCAAATGCCCAAATCAGATGCAATGAACAACGCTGAGTTATTTTACAAATACCACAAGTCAAAGGAATAGTTTCTCATAGATTTCATCAGCCAAAAATAAAAAAAGGCTTTATAAATAATTTATATACAGATACTTTCATATTTAATCTTCATGTAAATACAGATAACTGAAAGACAGATCTTCGGCCTGTCTTTTCAAGCAATCACTTTTACACAGGAAAAAAGTGAGCATTTTCCCCCACAAGTTATTCTTTCAGGAGTCTGGAAGACAGCAAGCGATGTGCCCATGTCAATCAAACCTGAGAAAAAAAAATTTGTTGGCTATGGTACAACATTCTAGATCACTAGATTTTACATTAGTAAGATCCAGAAATCAGGTTGGCTTGATAATCAAAATACAAAACAACATTCCTGGAGGGGGGGGGGGGGGAAGAAAAAAAAAAAAAAGAAATAACATAAGGTTTAATCAGCTCTATTTTTGCAAAGAAGGTTCATACCATAGAATACTTTATTCCACATGCTTTGGGACTACAGTGTCAAACTAATGGATATAAAAACAAAACCACAATCAACAATAAAAGCATATCTGAATGTTAACAAATTATCAAGCATCAAGATGATGATCCACCTTCATGGTTTTCCAGGGCATAGTTACATGTCCATATTTTTCATAAGTAGTGGCAAAGTAGACCAATTTTCTCTCCCTCCTACTTTTACATCACCCTTCCAGCTGCTCAGCTGCAAAAGGCTGAGAAACTACAGGCAAAACAGATCAAAGAAGCGACCCAGGTTACAAATGACCCTACCCAAAGATGGTTAGTTCAATCCAGATAAGTTCCCTGATACAGTTCACCCAGAGCCCCATACCCAGCTATGCCAACCAACTGGAGAAGCAGCACAGGGACAGAAAGACTGGAGCTGGGAACTGCTTAGCCTGGCACTGACACCAAAAAAAGCATTTACATAACTCAAACCTAATTAGAGCTAACAAGAGAGACGGTGATTACATATGTGTATGTGGAAAGGTTTGGCACATACTCTCTAAGTATCTTCGTATCTCCTGCTATGGGCAAGAAAAGAAAATGTATTGGAAAGTCAATTTATGCACTTGATTCAGCATTGTGGATCACTACATTTCACATAATCATATTCCTCCTTGAGGAAAAAAAAAAAAAAACAGAAACAAAAAACTGCTAACTTTTTATGAAAGTGAAAAAGAGGTTTCCAGCAGATCCAAAGGACAATAAAATAATGAAATCAAAGCTCTTCCACCAATCTGCAACTTTTGTGTTGTGACCTTGTTTGTTTGGAATTTGTTTGCTATTATAATATAGCAACGAAAAGAAAAGCACTGAAGGAAAGCGAAAAGGTATCATTTCCAATAACTTTTGAGTTACTTCCAAGATTAAGCATTGAACAGAGTACATCAGTACAACTAATTTCAGAGTTTAGGGCAGTACGAGAGGAAAAAAAACCCAACTATACAGCAGTCTAGCACAGTAGCTGAAAAAAAGCAGCATCTGTTAGGAACAATTTTGATGAGGTCCCTCAATATAAAAAAAAAATTTTTTAATTGTATCAGAATTTTTTTGGTTTACTAATATCATGTTCTTTATTTGAACTTTCCTGAAAACAGACACCAAATTGACACCAACTCTCACAGAAGTATACACTTGAACAAAACAGAAATAAAAACATCTAATTAGCCTTTCTATTTTTCAGAAGACTCATAAAAAAAATCGGAACAGTCAAAAAAGTACCACAGATGTCTGCAGTGTTCTGGTGTAAGTGGGCCTCATACCCTGACAAAAGAGCAGCAGTGGTGCTTACGGCCCTCCAACACAGCCCATGTCTATCCACACTTCAGCAGCTGGTTTCACGGTCTAACAGCAATTCTGTCAATATTTTTGCTAACGAATCTTACGTGATCTCTACAAAAAGCTGAGTACATTATGAGGTTGATGAAATATATGTGAGGCAAGCATTTTTATGCTCAGTTTCTGAATCAAAGAATATGATAGCAATCCAGAAAACACTTTAAATAGCAAAAATAATGCTTCAGTGTTGCACACTGAGTGCTTCCTTTACTTTGAAAGAAAGGGGGTAAAGTTCTCACATAATGTTTATAATAGGCAGAGAAAATACAGAATAAAAGGAGAGAAAGGTGCTTCTAAAGTGGTTGCCCACAGATGATCAGCCTCAGGAAAGGAGATAGACTCTGTAATCATCTCAAAACTGGTATTCTTCTCTACAAAAAACAAACAGCAAAAGTAAAGCCGCTGCTTCAACAGCTACTTCCTGCGAGAGGCTCTCAGAAGCTGGTGACCACCTTTGGAAAAGCTGTGACTGCAAATGTAAGGGCAGGTACAGCTGAGAGGTCCTCAGAGGCGGTTCTGGCGGGAGAATCCCCACAGCTCCTGGCACTCCCCCAGAATGTGCCCAGAGGCACATTTCAGACAAAAAACCCCAGAGAGAACCCAATGCAGAGGCACTGTCCCTCGTAGACCACTGCTCCCACAACACAACAGCAGAACAGACAAGTCCTGCACTAAAGGGGGTGTTGCATTTACAAGAGCAGGTGCAGCACTGTTGGAAGGCACTTGTGGGCAGCGACTGAACTAAAGCCTTACAACAATACCAAGCCGAGCTCACTTACAGGTAAGACATAAAACAGAACTCCTTATCTGTCAAAGAATCTCATTCACCTGTTAATGTAGCCTTTTTGGTTCGGAAGATCAGTATAAAAAGACATACGTTTTTAAGTTTACATACTCAAGACTGACTTCTCCCTTTCCTTAACCAAAACCAAAAAAAGAATCCAAGTAAAACACATGTGATATTTAACTGCAGGGGAGGACGGGCAGCTGCAACGCCTGGGCCTTCAGAGTGCTCCAGGAGGAAAGGCCGGTGCAGTGACTGCACAAAACCCTGCACACCCCAGTGTCACATCACAGGCCTCATCTGCAGCTCGTAACCCACCACCTGAGAACAAAGCATTGCAGTTAAGTTTGAGCAGTTTTAAACCTACTGCTCCTTGTAAAAGGATTTACAAATTCAAGTTATAAACAGTAGAAGGATGGGGGAAAGAAAGGCACCCACAAATAATAATAACAACAACATTAATAATAATAATGCCACCACCACACACACACGCGTCACCCCGCTGCCAAGTTTTATTAAAGGTTTAGCAGGAGGAGGACAAACGACCACGGTGAGGCCTGGCCCGCACCCGCCAGGGCTCCCTCCGCACCGCGGCCATGGCGGCGGCCCCGCCCGCCGTTCACGGCGGCGGGGAGGCCGGCACAGGCCCTGCCGCAGCGCCGGCCCGGCCGCCCGCCCTGCTCCCGCCTCCGCGGCCCGGCGCCACTCACCGCCGCGGAGAGCAGCAGCTGGTTCGGCACCATGGCGGCGGCGGCGGGCCTGGCCCGGCTCGGCGCCCCGGCGGGCCCTGCCGGAAGCGCGGGACAGAGGCGGAGCGGGACCGCGCCGGGCGCTGCTTCGGCGCCTGCCGGGCGCGGGCCGGGCCGAGCGGCGCGGCGGGGAGCCCGCGGGGGAGGGCGAGCGGCGAGGGGAGGCGAGGGGAGGCGAGGGGCGGGCAGGGCCGCGCCGCGCGGCGCAGGGGGCGCGCGGAGGCTCCCGGCGCGGCGTGAGGCGCCGCTTGCGGCCGGTCTCCGCCTCGGGGAAGGTAGGACGCGGCAGCGCGCGCTGCCGGCGGGGTGTGGGCCGCCGCGCGCGGGGCCTCGTCGTCCCTCGCGGCCTGGGCGCCGCGGTCTGTAACGTATCCGAGCGGCAGGAGGAGGGAGACACGGGCGGGCCAGCAGGAGCTGCGGGTGGCGCGGGAGGGAGCCCGGGACCGGCCCTCCCGGCCAGGCGTGAGGGACGGGCCGGAGCAGCGACGCTGGAGCCCCACGCGCCTCAAGCACCACGCGCGGTTACCCTGAGCGGCCAAGCTCCCCACGGCTGCGGGAGCTTTAAACCTGCAGCAGGAGGTGTTCAGCGTTGGAAGGCTGTTCCTTAGTTACTGAAGGTGGATTATAGCTCGTAGCTAGTTGCTGCCTTGTGGGAAGGCTCTCACACACTTAGCACGGTCTGCCTCCTAAACTGGGCTGCTGAATATTAGTTTTTAGAGCAAAAGTATTGCTTCTCTTGACCTAGTAACTCTGCCCCTCACCATGCTGCCTAAACTTGGTAGGGATTTACCGGTGATGCCAAAACCCTTTCTATGGAAAGCAATTTGGTGTCCAACATACTCATCTGAGTGTATTCTGTATTTTGTCAAAGCCCCTTTGAATGTGGCCCATTTCTTCTAAAGGGCACAGGCTCTGTGTTGCAAAAAATGGAATTATCCTGATTAATAATTTAAATATCTCAAAATAAATAATGTATACCCAAGAAGCTGTAATATCAGGCATCGTTCTGTTGTTCCTCTCTCACTGAAATGGCAGACTGCTTTAGTATGAATGAATCCTGACATGATTCTGGAAACTGGGCCAGCATATCATTGATTATGCACTTTGAAGGAAGTGGGAAAAGGTAGAGAGAGTTGCAGTGCTGGGATCTGTCCTCAGTGTGCTGTGGCTACTAAAGCCTTCATTTGGAGAAAATGAACTTTCCAGGACAGAGGAAAATTCGAGAGTGAGTCCAACTTTAGCAACTGTTGTAGATGCTTGAGTTATTTTATAAAGGTTTTTTTCCCCCTCCCCTAAGAATAACAGCTAGATAACCTCATCTTTTTTCCTATCTGCCTGTGTTACTTAAAATATTTCAAGCCTGACTGCCTTTTGTATAAAGGTTACTGTGTGCTACTGTATATGCTGTCACTAAGTGGATTAGAAATGGCCTTCCAAGTAAACTGGAGCTTGAAACTGGACCTCTCCTTAGCCTGTGGTATATGGATTATAACTTGATCCTGTGGGAATATGTCCATGGTTTAATCTAGTATCAGCATGGTCTGAGATAGAAAGGGACAGTTATCTCATCTGAGGCTTGCATGGCAGAAAAGTATGGGGAAAAATGAAGGAGAGGTGGGCATGCCTCCTTCAGGGAGAGGGGCTCTATGGATTTCAGTTGGATTGCAATGACTGTAGCTTTATGGGTTCAGTTTTCTTCTATAGGTAAGCAGATCTATGGACAGGTTTGCTGCTGAAGAGAACATCCCTCCTCTCAAATTGACACAGATGCTCATCCGATCATTTCGTACTGCAGCACTTATTTTTCTGCTGTTGGTTCTTTCAACTGTCTTGCTAGAGTATCTGATGAGTGTCAGTGCTGGTGCCAGTAAAAGGTTAGGAAGGAAGGGGTGGGAGGGGAGGAAAGGGAAGGTGGGAAACAGGGATTCCTCTTTCAGCAGCAGCTCTCCAATAGATCAGCTTAGCAGTAACTCAAATCACAGTAGCCTTGAAATTCATGACCTACAACAGAGACTAACAATCATTGTAGTTTTCCCTTTACTCCCGCCCTAAATCTAAAAATGGGCTGACTTTGAGAGTCAGTGTATTAAGATAGCCTGAGTCGAGCAAAATTTAGAAGTCTTCAAGAAGTAAATATTTTTTCTTAAGTTTTCAAGACATTGATACGTTCTTTATACAACTTCATTTACCTCTATTTCTGATTGCTATGTATAACAATTTCAGAGAGTTTGGAAAGAAAAAGTAGAAATTACTGAGAAGCAGGGGTATTCTTACTATTAATAACACAATTTAAAGCTTGTGATTCTGAAATACTTCCAAGAATTTGTCAGCTTCATTATTTATTACTCTGTTTTCCATGTAATCACAAACAGTATTATGCAGACCACTGAGATAGACTCAGTAGGCAAAGGACTAGACAAAAAGTGCCAATTTTGTTTGATTGAATTTACCACTTCTTGGTCATTCAAATTCATTAAATCAGTGGCAGATCTGCTGACATCAGGAGATTTATGTACACTTACTGACTCATGGCACAACTCCTGTCGTTTGAGCTGGAGAGACAGGAGCAGATTTGAACATCTTTGGTGGACCTTACTGGGCTCAGGGCAGACCTCTGACCTTTTTTATAATTTAGGAGAAACAGTATGTAATACTTAAGGAAACTATTCAATTTATGCCACTTATTTTTATGAAGGGCACTTTTATCAGTACTTATGCACCAAAAGAAGGTATTAAATCATAGAACTGCAATATTCAAAAGACCATACTGGTCATACCTAATAAGCTTTTCCTAAAAGCTTCCAATATTGGAGTTTTCATAGCATAAATAATCTATTACCCTTTTAGATATATATATATTTTTCTTCCCTCTAATATCTAAGAGAGTTCTGTGTGGCTACTTGAGACATTTTCTTAATGCCCTAAGCTGATGCAGAAGACAAGAATCAATCATCCTTTTTTATAACAAATGTTTTAATATTGAAAGACATATGCCCAAAGTCTTCTCTTTCTAAGTTAAAGGAATCAAAGTATTTCAAGTTGTAGCAGATATTTTGGCATAGGTTATATTATTTTTGAGATGTCTTTTATCTTGCTCTCCTTCAGACTTTTTACTTTCTCTTTTTAGAAGATAAAGTACACAGTTATTTAGTGCTCACCAGTATTTATCTGGGAAGAAAATGACTTTAGCCTTCCTGTAGGACATTATTTTCTCCTCAGATCTGCTGGTAAAGTTGTTTAATTCAGTAGCCTTTGCTTATTTGGTTAAAATTGGTTTAGTTCGCTGGTTGGAAAACGAGAAAATTGGAAAATGAGATCAGATTTTTAACAAAGCAGATCAGTCCAGCAGGCCTGGAAAGTTAGTTATCACTGGAATGCAGAATGAGAGCAAAGTGGCCAATGCTAACTGTGGCCATTACCATAGCTGTTTGCAGAGTACATGTATGACTACATAGGAATTTGATTGGGAGAGCAATATGGAACCATCAAAAGTCGTAAAACTGAGATTTGTTATATCCAATCTTTATTCTTTCTCCATTAAGACAGTATTTAGTTGAAAACTGAGGAAACTAGACTCTTAACATTATTTGATTTTGGAACCTTTCTACATGTCTATTATGTAGGTTGTCAAATCACCTGTTTTCAAATCTTCATAGGAGTAACTGTCCAACAGTCTGTCATTTTCCTGCTTTGTCATCCACTCCTCCATTTCAAGTTCACTAAGTAAAAAAGCAAGTAGAATTAAAAATGTAAATTCACATAAGCTGGTAAAATGATGCTCAGTAAATGTAGTTTTTCTTCTTTTAGATGTACCCATGCACAGTTTTAGGGATTAATTGTGCCTGCCAACAAGCTCTGAGCAAGGTAAATCCTCAAGTGAGTGAGGTGTCTCAGAAGGCTCAGACTTGCTGAGAGCCAGGCACAATCAGTGGGGCTGTGGTCAGGAGCAATAGCTCTTGCACAGTCCTTCCCATGAAGAAACCCTCACAGGCTGAGACTGCATTTCTGTAAGGGGCTAGATATCATGTAGAGAGGCTGTTGAAATGCGTATGTATTTTGTCTCATTCAGGAAACGCCATGTTCCATACTTGGTCATGTAAATTTGGAGTTTAACTAGCCACTAGATGTCAATGTTGTTGTACTAAAAGGCAAATGCAAACACATTTGTTTGGCTGATAAAGTAATTTACTCAAAAAAGCACTCTGGATTTGTATTTTTTTTTTCTGTATGGGGTTTTATAAAAATATAATAGACAAACTTCTACTGTGTCCATTATTTCAAGAATATCTGTGCTATTTTGTGCTATTATGGAGTTGCACTTATGATTTTTGTATGTGAATATTGTTAGAAAAGTCCTTTAAAAATGGCATCTGATTGTAAGTTTTGTTCCTACTTCCAGAATCCCACATCCATGCGTAAGTGGCCACAATAATTTGTATCATCTTTAATTTATAGTAGGATAAAATAGTGATAATAACACATAATAATCCTAATACAAGAGTACTGAATTTCCTTAATTCCAATTTTGCACCATTGAAGATCAATGTTAAATACACCAAGAAGAGACAAATTTTTAGAACGCTAGTGCTTCCAAGATGATACCTGATTAGGCAGACCTGTTTCCTGTGAAAATCTAGCCCAAATTTCGTGTTACGGGCTAATGTGCTTTCAGCTTTTTGTCTGAAGGGAAAGGTGCCCTATGGCCAGCAACAGAGCACATAACTTTGGTCTTGCAGACCATGTTTTGGGAACTAGTTTTGAGAACAGCAGTGTGAAGTTTACAAAGAGAACTGGTCACATCTCAAATTCCAGGTTAAGTTCATACTGCTGTTAGGCCAAAAAATAATAATAAAAAGAAAGGCTTTTACTAAATATGGAGCTGAAATTTTCAGTTGATCCAAAAATCTCTAGAAGGAAAATCTGAGGAACTTGCACCATCATTTTTAATTGATCTGTTCAGTAAATTCATCCCAGTTTAGGCCACATTCTTAGAGAATAGATTAAGCCCATTTAGATCATATTGGCTGCACTTACTTTGATGTAGCTAAGACCTTTCAAAGGTCTCAGAATGTATTTGTTGTTACTTGTTGGAAGTAACCTGCCCTATGATATCTCTACAATATTTTTTTAGAAAAAAAAAAAAAGAATTTTACCTTAATAAATCTTCCAGAGAGAGGTAAACTCTTTTCTATTGTCCTTTAATTTCCATGGTCTCTGCCATATTTGTTGCATGGCAAGTCCTTTTGGTCTCCAGGGCTTGCAGTCTGGCAGCTGTGCTTGGAACAAGATCCACTAAGAGATTACACACACATGGAGGCATGCATAAACAAGTGCTGTGGTTTTAAGCTGTCAAGAATTTAATTAAAAAGTAATTATCAATGTGCACAATTTTGTTCCTGCATTGAAATCAGCAGAATACAGAAATTAGCTTCTCCAGAGTGTGATAGTTTTCATTTGAGGAATTTTATAAGTGAATTAGAGTATGAACATTTTTTTTCTAAGAAAGCAAAGAATGAGAATGCTTAATCCTAGTTTTATGTCTAGATCTGTTATTTTGGAAGTGGCTGATGGCATTCACATACCTAAATCCAAGAGAAGAGGAAATCTCTTTTCCAGTTTGATAGCAGAGTTGTTATATAGTAAGGAAAAATGAAAGAACATAATGAGCACAGAGACCAGTAAAATAAGGTGAGGTGGAAATATATACAAAGCAATCAGTAAAACTGTAGTGTTTGTTCTTTTTAAATTACTATATCCTGCTAGAGTTGTTTTGGAAAAGTAAAATGATGATGTCAGCAAAGTTACAGCCCACTGCATGTTTAAATCATGGTTAATATATAAATCCATTTCCTTTTCCCTTGATACATATGCAATTTTGTTTATAATGTTTACTGTGTATTTATTTATACATAATTTTCTTACAATGAAGATTGAAGGAACATGAAAAACATTTACCATTGAAGGTATGTAATCTAAAGATTTCTCTATATAAAAAGGTGAGTCACAGGTCAGTATCTTCTCAGTAGCAGCAAGTCAATATATATGCCATTTACTTCTTAATCCTTCCTGGTGCACCTAGTGTTACAGAAAACCTGGAAAGGATATGGTGCCTCAGAGTCTGCAGTCTAAGATGGAATGTAATAGAGAAATAGGTGTCACTCCTGCATATGCAGGATATGTTCCAGAAAACACCTCTGCTTTCAGAGAGATGTTATGCTTTATCTTAACCAAAAGTTGAGGTCTTACTCCTGGAATCAAAAAAGTCAGTTTTGCAGCCTGTATTATGCAACTGGTCAGGCATGTTGACTGTAGTGTTTTCTGCTGTTTGTCCTAAAATTAGGAAAATACTAAGGTATTTTGAGGCAGAGACCATTTGCAATATACTGTGGGCTAGTTTGAAATCAGAATGGTATGTTTTTTCAAAGAATGATATAAGAGCAGAATGATGACAGAATCAACTATTATTCCAGTTATTGTTTCAGTCTTACTATTTCCAAATGTGACAGTAGAAAAAATATAAAAATTTAAACTTTAGAATAGTGGTGTAACAATGTGTAGAGCCTGGTTGTATCTGGGTTGAAGTTATCAGTAGTCAACCATCCACTGGAAACTGAAGGACACAGGCTGCTCCCGTACAATGAAGTGGAATGAATCAGAAAACATTTTTTTTCTTTTTTACTTTTTTACAAACATAATTATACAGTACTACTGTGAGATCCCAATTAATAATACTGAAAGCCATTTATCTAGAACTTATCGTATGGTACTAAGAGTATTGCCAGATTCTAAGAGTATTGCCAGATTTTCAAAGTAATAAGGGCTATATTTCAAATTGAATACAATTTAGTGTTATTTGATGACAAAAATCACTCAGACATAAAATACTGGAATCTTATATACCCTTGTATTGAAAGTATTTCCAGGATACTATTCATTCTATGTCACCTAAGTGGAAAGGGAAGGATAACTATCCTAAATGGGAACTTCATTAAAAATATCAAATTGCATTGCATATAGGCAGCAACAGAGTTGCACAAGACCCTCGGCTCTAAGAGCAAAAATTACAGACTCAGAAAATTGCTATGCAAAGTGTCTATAGAAGTGAAAAGAAACACCTGGCTTTTTATCTTAGGGGAGATTTTGCTACTTGCTGAAACCACATTCAGTTTTATTAAAATGTTAAGTTACATATCTAGATGACTGCCTCTCTTGAATAAAAGATAAGCACATGAAAGATAAGGGTCAAGACTTTAAGTGGTATTTAAGTGAGGCACCATTTCCTTCAGCATATAATAGAATTTTCTCTCAAATCTATGTTATACTATCCTCAGATATACAATTCTTAAAAGTTACCAGGTATTTTTTAAAGTTGTATTATGCTCAGTTTTAATACAATTTAATAATCTTCTATGCAATTTTTGCTACACTTTCTATGTACAAATAACTTTTTCGAACCTCAGCCTCAACAGACTCAGTTTTTAGCACATTTTTATAATCTGAACCTCTTTATGAAAGGAAAATATTCTTTTGACTACCTCACTTAACTGCACAATTTTTAAAATCTAAAATTTGCATCTGAAGAGGAAAATCAGTTCCTAATACGGGACTCCGGAAGCACACACAGTAATGAGCTGCTCATTCTGATTACATTCTCCTTCTCTTTTCCTACAAACATTTTTCTATTAAACTGTTTCATTGTAATTTTCTAAAATCAGCTAGTTTTGTAGAAGTTTAAAATAGCTAAATAAGTTAAAGGTATTCAGTATACAGAATACTGAAATGAACTCAATATTGGGAGCTAATATATACTGTGAAATGAAACTCGGTTTTTTGATTTGCCATGTTTTTAGGAATAATTTATTACTTATATTTTGCCATCCATTCTTTGTTGCAGTTTGCTCTTCAACTCATGTATTTTCGCATTAAATTCAAACTTGGATTGTCCTTACTTGGAAGCAAGTCTTATTTGAGCTCTTCTTATCTCTGTGGATCAAAACTTTATTATTCTGAAAGGATGCAACCAGTGATATTCTCCTGATGTACAAAATTAATTTCTAAAAACTGGAATATACTTTTAACATGCTTCTAAGTATAGAGATAACCGTATTTTAAAGAAACTCCCAATTTCCATATGTTTAAGGTTGACAAAACCATTCCTGTAATACCAGAATGTTTTTGGCAGACAGTTTTGAAAACTTAGGTTTGATAACCTTAAAAAACATGCTGTTTATCTTTAGCACACTTTGCTGGTTTAGAAAGTATATGAAAGTTATATGTAAGCAGATATTCATTCACATTATCCATTACTTCGTAGACCAGGATGTAACTTCCAAAATTACCATTAGCTTTGTCAGCAGTGTCAGAGGACACACTGCCAGAAGTCCAAACCAACTGATTGTAAGGCAATTTTTAGATGTAGTTTCATTGCTGTCTTGTAGGTAATTGAACACATAATGACATATCTTTTCAACTATGTAGTGAGAACAAGTGTTGAAAGCATTTTTATGTTTTCCTGCTTTGAGACGTCAATGAATCCAGAAAAATGGGCCCTCCCAACAAATTATTAAGCTGTTTTCATAGCTAAAAAGAAGCTACTGAGCTACTAATATATGAAGGCATTTTTGGTACATTGATTTTGGTACAGTGATTTAAAAAACAAACAAAAAAAACCACAAAACAAACAAACAAACCAAAAAAAAACAAAAAAAACCCAGAAGCTTGAATTTATAGCCACATCCATAATTTTTATTTCAGGTTTGCAGTTCAGTGCAGTCTTAGAGGCATGTGAATAGCGCAGCCTTGGAGGCTGAGAATCCTTCAGAAAGGGCAGCGCAGCTCAGGTGACAAGTTATACTCCAGCTGCCCCTGCTGGAGCCACAGCCACATGGGTCCCTGTCCTCCACAAGGAGGGGTTTAGCTGTCTTCCTAACATCGCCCATTCTGAATCTATAGCAACCCTCCTGCGATATGTGAAGCTATTTTTAGCATCAGGACTGCCTTGAAAAGCAGCAGGTAAAGCATGAGAGGAATGAATAAGTGGCTGCGGTGCTAGCCTGTGAGTAGAAGCCATATACATAAGGTCTCTCTAAATAAATATATATATATCTTTGATATATGGGTCTATTTATTTATTTATAAAGAGGCAAGCCTCTTTCAAGGCTTGTTCAAGGGAAGTGTCAGAAACATATAATAGAGCATTAGTGCTACTTTTAGCCTTGGTGGTAATCAGTCTTTCAAATCATTCTGTTTAGGAAGATAAATTGTTAATGCAATCAGGCACCTTTGATTCAGTCTTTATTTACGAAGAACATACTGTGTTGGTTTCCCTGACAGAAGAGCAAGTCAAAGAGCAAGAGATCCCTCTCGAGGCTTTTTTTAAGGACCTCAAATTCACATCCAGGCACTCTGGGATATTTCTATAGCTTTCTCTGTGAATTCCCACTTCTGTTTTTTCAATGTTCTTTCTTTATTTCTTTCATTTATTCATCCCTTTGCTTCAAGACCTGCTTAGGAAAAAGCCACATATGCCTTTGTTTAATCAAGAGTATGTGTCATTGATTTAACGGGGGAGCTGTATTGCTTCATAAAAGAGCTTATTACTTTTCAATGATATATTATATTGAGACTGGGAGATAGGCTCTCCAGTTTAATGAGACTTTGCCTAAATCACAAGGACAGCAACAGTGAAAACTTATGGATGCTAATGACAAAAAGAAAAAATAAAGTCTGTATGGAATTTGAATTATTGTCTTAGGAAAGGAATACATAGGAAGCATTACAAGCCTAAAATCTGAAAGTCTTAACTGTTACCATACTCAACATACAAAATCCCATAGCTTCTGAGCAGTCATAATGAAAACATGTATCCCGCTGCTGCTAGAGAGCTGAAAATTGCATTAAACATTATAGCCAGTTCTTAGACAGGATGTTCTGTTGGTTTTTGCCCCACCCCTGCAGGGGGAATAAGCCATTCAGCCAAAGGAGCAAATCCTTTCCTAAAGCTCTACTGAATAAATAGCACACTGGCAATTAAACTGAGAGATGTGATGGACTTCATCAGCTCTCTGAAATCTCTTCTACAAGAGATATTTTTTAAGGAAGAGGGACAGAGGAATTTGTCTCTGTACTGTATCATGTTTGATGGAGAATTTGTGTTGGGCTTTGTACAGTGAGGGAGTGTCCATCCATCAGATGGGACAGGATGTCTGGTAGATGTACTATTTGCCAGGGGCAAAAGGGATTAACTTTTAAGGAAATAAGACATTTCTCCAAATTTGTTAAGAACAACAAATGCAATAAAATGAACTTGTGAAGTCATCAGCAATTATCTCAAAGTCTCTTAGCCGTTGTCCAAATCCCAGCATTTTGATTAGCAACCATGGAACAGTAAAATGTGTTTGATGAGCCACATCCTTTTCAGTGTGTAATTTATTATATCAGTGGTACTCCAGCAAGGCTTTTCTGTTTGAGTGATTTCATGGGGCTAAGATTTCCTTCACTGTGAATTATTCAGGACTTAGTCAGAAACCTTTTGTTTTTAATGACTAAGTTTCTGTCCTCAAAAGCCTGTTATCTCTCCCATGAAACAAATACTTTTTCTATTTACATTTAAATAAATAATATTTAAGTTACTTTGTCTGCAAAATGATAAAATTAAATGCAAGTGTATAAAGGTTGGATTAATGTTGCAGGGACCCAATGACAGAATGCATAAGGTCAATGTGAAATAGCACAGGTCAAGGAAAGGATTTTATAACATGCAGACTGTTTTTAATTAGCCTCTTGGCAGACTGAAGGGGCTCAAACATTTTCCATGAAGAAATGTATTATGGACATTTCTTGCTGCCAATTAAATGGCATTTACCTACAATGACATTGCTAAGTTGTTTTGGATCTGTGGAAAGCACTTGATCATGCTAGAGATTTTTTTTTATTATTGTTTGAGATGTGAGGTTCTTGTTGGACTGCATTTTGTATTGCTCTATTTTCACTGGAATCATAAAAGCTACCTCCTATAAACAACCAGTAAATTTATAAATAGTTAGCAGAAGGACTGGCAGGGTGGTGATCATAATTACCAGGTGTCTGTTAGTATAAGTCTTTCAAGGGTTGTCCTCTAGCTAGAGGGCAACTTAAGCAAGACTGTCTAAATACCAATGCATTTTATGAAGTTCACATTTTATCCCATTTGATCTTGACTTAGATTATTGTCACCAGTTGTGTACTGTTGTTCATTTAAGTGTTCGTGAACATTTTCCCTGTGTGATGTTATTTTACAGTGAGTTTTATATTTGCAAGAATGAGGCACAGTTCTACAGATACCTCTTAGCAGTCAACACTAGTCAAGTAGCTCCTGTCCCCCATTGCTTCTTTCCACCCTTGCACTGGAAATAGTTGCAGATGAAAATTAATCTTTAGAGAAGACTCTGTGGAACCCCAGCCTGAGTAAATTAGTAGAGCTTCTTGCTTCATTGGAAAACCAATTCTTTGTCCAGGGCCAGGCCAGATTGGATGGTTTCCTAGTTTCCAGAATCTTATCAAGCTTTCTAGCAGATCTGGCCTTTTTTCCATATGAAACTGTGACATTGGTGGTTACTGTTCCCCAGGATGTGAAGGTGAGCAGCAGTGGCAGTGCAAGGGAAGTAACAAAGAGCCTGCAGCCCCCTTTGCATGAGCTTTGTGCATGAGGTAGCTGTGAGACGAGCACTGAAGGTGAAGTGCCTCATGACACTGAATCTTTTCCAGATAGCTGTCAAAACAGGTGGTGCAAAGTCCCTCTTCTTGGGCATGAGGCCTGGTAATCATGTCACAGGAAGGTGACCCAGTTCAGCTTGCTGATCTGTTAGAAAAGTAACCTGCTTACAAAAATATTACTATTGTATCACATTAGGAAAACACAGCCTGCTCACAGCAGCACTAAGAAACTACTCGATGAGAGTTAAGCAAGATGAGGGAAACAGAACTGCCTATTTTAGTCATAGCTTGTGCTTGCAGCTGATCAGGTGCAAAATGAAAGTGCATTTCAAGTGACTCCTACATTATTTTTTTACAGCAAAGCCCAAATCCTTGTCCACTCCCGTCATTCTATCTATGTCAATCCCTGTTTTATTTTGGAAAGATTTGGATTTGTCTGGAGTTTTATTTGTTTTTTGTTGCTGTTATTTTACAGTTTAATTGATCTGGTTTAGAGATCATTAGAGACGAGCAATAGTGAGCTGAGGAACAGACAGAACCAGGAGGCCCCGGAACAGTGTGCAAGGCAGGAATGTTCCCTCTAACCAAAGCATAACACAGGACTGCATTCTCAGTAACAGCATGGTGGTTTTATTTGCCTTTTCTGAAAAGACTTGGAAAACATCTTCTTTGAAAGTCACAAGACCATTTCCCATTGCTGTGAATTAACACTGCTTCATACATCCTTCAGTTGTGCTCTCTTTTTTTTGCTTTTGAACTTGTATGTTTACTTTTTGCCATTTTCATGTTTTCCCCTGTCTATGGATATCCGCTGTCAGCGTCTTAAGGCAAAACACAAACAACAGAAATGGAGTAGGAATTGTTTTTGTGGATCTAGGGAAAGGTACTTCATCTTCATAACAGCTTACAAACCTTCTAAAACCTGAGAACACAACTGGTCCCACTGTGATGGAAAATAGAAGTCATGAGCTAGGAAAAACTGAGGAATCTTCCCTCTAGGGAGCTTGTACAGGCAAAAGAATAAAACGAAGAAAAAGATGGAACTGAAGGGTAGAAAACATAACAGAATCAAGAGGATTTGTGGGGTCTTTCTCATACTGAAGAGCCCTTCAGTATGAGGGAGTAATTGAGGTCATGATCATGTCTGACCTGAATGATAGTTACTGGATTTTCTGTTTGAGAGTACAGTCTGTTCTTTTTCTTGCATAAAATAAAGCTATTGTTATGGCAGTGTGTGGCATGTTGTGGCCTGGCCTGGAAGATGATCAGACCACCTTAAGCAAGATATTCCAGCAGAATATTTTAAACACGTGTGATGTTAGCAGTACTGTCAATATCAGCAGTTTACAGATGATATCCTTCAAAATTTGTGGTATTGATTTAAAAAGCATATCAAAAGACTACATTTTGGATACTTAGTATCTGGCTTCTTAGATTTTGTCACTCTCATTTACCCAGGAGATTGGACTAAATTGACTGCCTGGTCACTTCCAACCTGAATGATGCTGTGAGCCTTTCAGGAATCGCAGGGAGCAGAAATCCTATTGCTCGTAAGTCTCATATGAGGTAGTTTGTAATATTCCATATTAAAAATCTGCATTTGAAAATAAGGGTATCAATCCATCCCTAGTTGTAAAAAAAAAAAAACCAAAACCCAAAAACCTAAACATGAATGAACTCAGCCTAGCTTCTGTTTGGATTAAACATATTGCACATCTGTTTTTCTGAAGTAATGATAGTTCAGGTTACAGTGCATCTCTCCTGACATTTTTTGTTTGTTAGTTTTGTTTTGTTTTGTCATTGGTCAAACTATTGTATAACTAAACCAGTAAACAAAGCCACCTGTGCACTTACCATATTCTGCATCAGCATGTAATTTTGGCCGTGACAGATAAGATCTGGTTCTCCTTAAAGGTGCATTAGTAGTATATTGATATACCTCAATGGTGACCTGTGGACTTGCTAGTTTTGCAAGGCAGAAGAGGCCTTCTTTCCTTTAAAGTTGGCAGCAATTACAGTAGCAGTTTTCTCAGCCTTTTGACACAGAGATTGGCCTGATTTTTCTGCATTTAATGCAACTCTCATGGCATAATAAAGAAGGATGTCTGTAATACAGTACTCTGTGGACAGGGCAAAGTAGGTTCGAAGACCTGTCCAAATAAAAAGTTCTAGGTATCTCCGTAATAATTCTCAAGCTATTCTGTTTTATGAGCTCTTGTATTGGCATTTCTAATTTTATTACATTTAACCTGGAGAAGGCTTCTTCCTGGCACAGGGTGGTGGTGCCAGATCCACCAGGAAGCATAGTCTTTTCAGAACTATTTAGAATTCAGGACTTAGTTTTGTTTACTGAAAGTGCAGCTTTAGTCTCAGCTGCTTAAAATTTGTCATTTATTGCACAATTTGTGAAAAGGGCAGCACTCTGAGAGTGAAAACTGGGACCTATGAAACATTTGTTGGAGTTTCTAATCTCAAAATCTGTCTGCCCCAAATATAGTATAATGTATCAGTGAAAATATTATGTCTTTTAGAAGACGACTGAATTTTTGGGGTGTGATTTTGAGGATTGTGTGTCTGTGTGGTAAAATACTGGCCTAACACAAAACCCAGCAAATTTTACCAAAGTCCAGTCATCAGCTTCAGTGGATTTTGGATTAGGCCACATATGTGCAGGCAGCTCATATAGAACGCAGAAAAGACAATAGAATTCTCCAAAAGCAGGATGAGATAAATGACAACTGTAGTAGTAGATGTTTCTGCGAAAGGAAACATAGTCAACATGAAACCACAGGAAGCTTATTAGAACTTTGCCATATGTTGGTAATGAAAACATATTGGGCTAATGTGAATATGCAAATATAGGCAGTAGAGCAGAACTAATCCCTAAAAAATGTATTAAATATATTTTAAAATAATTTTTGGATCTGTGTCTTGACCTTTTGTGTTGGCTTTCCTCAAATATTTTAGTAAATAGGTTTACTCATAGAACTATTCATATTTAAACCACATATTCAAGAATATTTGTAAAAAATGTATTTCTAGTAAATAATAATAATAAATGCATATGTTTGCACTAGAAGTCAAGTTGCAAAAGTTGTGCTGTATCTGGTCAGGAAACAGGAATAATACTAGGTGGTGGATTAGGTACTACTAATGACAACTAGCTAAAGCATCTTTAATTTTGAGTGTCATATAACAGTACAAAACTTAATATCAAGTAGTTTATTATCAGAGGTTTTTATCACACATTTTAGATACCTTTGATGAAATAAGCTGTTTTGTTCCTATCATGCAGTGAGTATATGTGGGAAATAATTATTCATTCAAAATTACTTATCTCTAGTCAAAATTCTAAAGGAGAAATATCATAGCATATTAAAAAGTATAAGAAATAATAAAATCTGCTCTGCTTAGTGCAATGCTGAATAATTCTCAGCTGTTAAAGAAGAGGGCAAAAATTACAAAGAAAAGCTTTAAAAAGAAAAAACTGTGACAAGCAGGTTCATGTCTCCAAGGGCTAGACTGGCCTCATTCCATGTTTTTTTGTTTTTGAGGGCTTCTTCTCAGACCTGATTAAGCTAAAAGAAAGCAGCTACAATAAAGGAGGAAAGAAAACAAGGAACTAGTGGACATCTCTGCCAAATTTGTAAGTAAAGGAAAGCGCACAGCAAATGCAAAAGGCAAAACCTACTGGTAGGAGTTAGCAGTTAAACCTTAAGAGGTTGTAGAGAACAGGGATTACTGCAGTTCTCCGTGTTGCCAGGCTACAGTAGCCACCTAGCAGTAGTGATAGTAGAGCATAAAATGAACACAGTGTGACTTAGCAGTCACAGCTGAGAAAAATGAGTTACTTCTAAGGATAATTTCCTTGAAATATAGGCACATATGTCTGTATCGATATACCTCATTCTACCAAAAAGGTTCTGATGGTTTTAGCTAATTCATATCTCGCCAAAGCTAGATTACAAATAATAATAGTGAGAGCCAGAAGCACAGCACAAGCTTATCACTGCCCATACTGAAACATGTCTGCCAGCAAGCCCCTCCATTGCACTGCAAGGTGAAGCTTCTTCCATTAAATCATCAAAAAATGAGTACCCTATCTAATACAACAAGCCACAACCTGCCCCTCTCTCTGTCAAACCACACTGAAAACAGGGAATTTAATTATGATTTGCATTGTGCCCTATCAAAAGCTGAAACATAAAATATAAACAAGCCGGCAAGGCCCTAGAAGCAGGCACTCAGATGTGGGCACAGCAGGCAATTGCCTGGTCTGTTGAGCCAGAAAGCAAGTGGCGATGGCATCGGGAAAGGGTGAGCCAAATGTCGCAATGGCTCAAAAGTGCAGATGCCACTGAAAATCCACAGAGCAATTTGGTTTCTAAACTGTGCCATAGCAAGAGCTTAAGATACTGAGCTGGGCACAAAAGGAGCCTGAAAAATATAATTTATGCATCTCTCTTTGCAGAATTGTTGTAAATATTCATAATGCTTGCAATTTGGGAAAACAGTTGTTTTGGCTGGTAGTTTGGAATAGGAAACTAACTTTAAGGCAGTTTTCTGTACAGATAAAATTAGAATCAGGTTACTGTTCTGCTGCAGAATGTGCTTTTGTAACAGAAATACTGCTCCCCTGCAAAGTTTCCAGGAGGTACACAGTGTTGCTGGAGTATAAACTGAAAAGAAATGCCTAGGTAATTGATGGCGCATTTCAGTGAATGAGCTTAAAAAGAGACATGGGGTTTTACCATCAATGGCAAAATATTGCCATGGCAATGGGTACCTTTGCCAGAAATAAACAAACAACAACAACAGGCCTTTTCTCTTTCAGCAAAAAAAGTTAGAGCATTTGCTGTTCTCACCTCAGCAGAAGTTTGGGCCACCCAGCGTCCCGGAGGGGGTCAGTTCCCGAGGCAGAAAGGTAACACAGATGACTTAGGCGAGTACTGCAAAACCAGCAGCCTGCTCAGCGCTGCCATGACATCATTTCCACTGCAAGGAATAACCTTTATGCCCCTGGGAAGGGAGCACCATTTGCTTGGTAATGACTGCAGCGCTTTGGTTACTGTAATGCTGTGCCATTTGCTTATAGAAGGTGGAAGGGCTTTGCATTACAGCAGCTTTGCGGCACTCCTGGCTGGAGCCAGTCCTGCTTCGGGAGAGACAACTGATATGGAAGATTTTCTTGTGAGCAAAACCAGGGGCCCACACTTGAATTAATAAAGAGCATTAAAAAATAAAGTAAACATAGAGAGAGAGAAAGAGAGCGTGGTGAAAGTGAGAGCTGCCCTTTTGCCCCCAGGCAGCATCGCATGGAGGGGACCAGGCTGTTGTACAAGTGCAGGGGTTGTCTCCCAGCCTGGCCAAGTGGCTTTTGGGCACTTTCCCAGCCATCCTGAGGGCCTTGGATGATGCAGTTCCCACTGTTTGGTGTGAGTTTGGTGGGTCCAGGGCCACCTCCCCACACTGGCCTGTGGCTTTTAGGCACAGCTCAGGTGAGACACCACTCTCAGTGGGGCCCTCCCCACTGACCATATATTATATTTCTGCTGTTCTCCCACTTTGCCATCTCCCACCCATAGTATCTGAAATTCATACTGGACACACATCTGGGTGCCAGGGCCTCGTTGGCACCCTTTCTGAAGAAGAAAGACACAAATTATTAAGCTTTCTGTACCATCAGGTTGATGCTAATGCAAATACTGTAATTATATAACGCTCTCAGACTCATTGTGGAAGTGTTCAGACCTATTAAAGATTTCAAATCTCTTCTAATAGGAACCTTCTAGTAGAAAGAAAAAAGATCCCTCATGGATTTCCAACTATTTGGCATTCATTAGTTGTCATTCTTTACAGTATAACACTTAGGTATTGCTTATCTTTTATAAGATCCTATAAAATATTTAATATAGTTTACTGTAAAGTCTTTAGGGTGAAGCCTGTGTCTTAGGGTGTTTGTGGTGCACCCAAGACTAATCCCAGTTGCAGCCTCCAGGCAGTACTGCAGGCACTCATTACTGCCATCAGGATTTGTCCCTCTCCTTTCATTTTTCAGATAGGGACCATAAGTGTAACTGTAATATAGATAATGTTTAAATAATATTTTCTTTTATGTAAAATGATCAAACCAGTCTCCAAGCAAATAAATAGTGAACTTGATTTTTTAAAAATTAATATTATCCATTCTGAACAGTGCTTGATCCACAGGCTCAGAAAATATGCGTCAGACTGTGGGGGATTTTTTTTAAATTTGTTTGTTTGATTGATTGTTTTTGTCTTAAAAATGCAGTTTGAGGGCTATTTTGCATGACAAAATATTTGTTTAGGAATGACAGTTGTAGGCATTCTCTCATACATTGTAATATTTTCCATGTGTGGCAGCTTGTTTTTCTGTGGTACAAATATGTGCAATAAGGGCTAAGGATAAAAATTAATCTAACAGCTTTTGCAGCAATGCTTTTGATGGTTTCCCTCGATTCATTTTTCAGAAGATACTGGCTCTAGTTCCTCTGCTGCTTGCAATATGTAAAGCACAATTCTCGGAGATTCGTGAGGTTGTAGGGATCCAGTAAAAGATGACTGATTTGTCCCCACACACACACGTATACTCCACCCCACACCCACTCACCCACCCACCAGCAAAACATAATGCTGTACTATTTTTGGTAACAGGGAAAGGGCCTCCCTGCGAAAACAGAAAGCAGTGTATTTCTCAGTTACATCACTTTGCAATCTAATGCTGTGTTGTGCTCGGTGTTTTTGTGGTGATGCAAGTCTTTTTTTTTTTTTTTTTTTTTTTTTTCCTTCAGCCGGTTGGATTTTCCCCATCTTACAGCACCTCGCAGGTCTCTTCTCTGAGCAGTACAGTGCCTGAGTGAGTGGAAACATACAGATCAGCTGCAGGTTTCTGTCTACAAAAACAGAGTGAAAGAGAAAGAAAAGGGTTGGGAAAGCAGAGACAAATATTGACCTGGACTTATAGAAAGACATCCAATGGCTGAATAAAGAAACCCTGTTCATGTTTTGGGATATTCTTTCAACTGGCTGGAACGAGAGCAGATCAAAAGAATGGGAAATGCCAGCAGACCCTTTAGAAGAATTGCTTATTTCTTATGCCTTTTATCTGTGCTTTTGCTGACTGAAGGGAAGAAACCAGTGAAGCCAAAATGTCCTGCCTGGTGTACTTGTACCAAAGATAATGCTTTATGTGAAAATGCCAGATCTATTCCTCGCAGCGTTCCGCCTGATGTTATCTCACTGTAAGGGCTGTAAGCATTTGGTTATTTAATTTATGATTTAAAATGAACTCGGATGTGTGGTGTTTTCAGTGCATACTGAAAGCTGCTTGCTGCAGGGAGTACCTCCAGCATTCGGAATCATCAGCTAATGTGTTAAAATTGTGCTGCATTCTTGAATTGTGATTTTTACATCTCTTTCATCTGTCTGTCTGTCTGTCTGTCTTTGCATGTGCACACATACCATTTTATATCTTTCTCTATGCTACATGAAAGCTGTAATATTTTTTCTTTTTTCTTTTTTTTTTATTTGCAGTACTTATGTAAATAAATTTTTCTGTGATATCCAAATCAGTATTATAAGCCTGAGTATATGAGACTACATTAACGTGAGGTTGTTTTTTTCTTTTTTCCAGATCCTTTGTGAGATCTGCTTTTACTAAAATCCCAGAAGGGAGTTTTTTGCTCACACCATCTCTGCAGCTTCTGTGAGAAATATTTATATATTTTTTGTTGTTGTTGTAAAATGTAAATATGTCCATAGACACTACAGAAATGGTCTCAATGTTAATTTTATAAGAAATAGCAAAAGAATGTTCATAGATGACAAAATACAAGAGTTTTAAGTAATTTTAATGATAGTGCATGTTTAATTTTTTCAGAATGTATATGCTTAGTATTTTGCAAGGATATTTGTTGTCAGTGCTATTTTGAATGATTACGTTCTGAAGCTTTCTGTGACAGAACATGTGCTATCTTTATTATACTTTAATTAATATTACAGTAGGGATCTGAGCATTGCAACAACTATTCCAGTTTCTTTTCTGCAGTCCTAGGGCCTGATCCCAATCAAATGCTGCCTGTTTGCAACTCTCATCGACTACAACCTCAGAACCTCTCAGGTCAGGTCCTTAATTTCAATGGGACAGGTCCTGCAGTCTTTTTTCATGTAAAATTGCCATTGACTTCTGTGGAAGTTTAGTCACAAGTTTTATCTGGATAGGGTCTGCGTTTGACCCTATTTGTTTTCTTATATTCTTTAAAAATACACAAAGTAAAGATTTTAATTCAACAATAATTTTAAGCAATTATTTCGGAATCAAAAATTGTAAGCTGAGAAATTTTTTTTTGGATTTTTGTATGTTTAGATGTTAGATTCATTTTTATATGAGATTTTTACCGATTCACAAGCTTTCTAGAAATGTGGCATACGATTATATAATCGCTAGCTATACAAAGGTAGAGGGGGTGTAACCTGAACTGTTTATAGTGGATGTGCCACCAGGCTGGAACATATCCAGGATCGTGTCAGAAATCTGGCAAGAAGGATTCCTGGATACGATCAAAATCAAAATCAGACATCTGTCCCAGACTGACTTTACATGCACCCTCGGTTTGGTCAGAAGCGTAATGTTGCTGTAGGAGCCCTAAAGCTGTCACATTAAACTGTTGGTGCACTGGTAGCTGAAGCCCTGACCCTAGCTGTACTCTGCTTCCTCAAGTGGAGCTGATAAGGAGGTGCAGACATACTGTGCAATTTTGGGTACAGGGCAAATAGGTAAATGTAGTTACTATGGAAACCTAAATGCTTTTCTATTGTGCTTTATTCCTAAGAAGATTTTCCCAGGTAGTCAGAGACCGCAGAAAGGACGTATCTCACATAATTCCTGCAATGTGTCTTTCCAATGAAAGAAAAAAAAAAAACAAAAAACATGGCAGCATTTGTACTGTGCTTGTATCTGAAGAGAGTGAGTAGGACATGATAACCATTGCTCTTGGCTACGAGAGCACTTGGCAACACTTGGCAAGCCCACTGCTGGGGAAGGCAGGACTGGGTAGGGTGGAGTGTAACAGACACATTCTTGTTATTTTGAGTTTATCTATGCCCAGCACAGTGGGGTCTTGGTCTGTGACAACAGCTTTTGGCATTTTGGTGATAGCAATTGTTTGCATGGTCTGCCATTCACTGAGCTGCATGTTCTGAGCTGCTGCAAATAAAATGCTGCAGCAAAAACTCCAGCCCCAGAAGAGCAGGTTTTGCTTCATGATGAGCTTTCAAGAGCTATATGTTAAAATGGTCCAAACAATCCACAGATTACTTACTATCTAAAAATATTGCTGAATACAGTTCCAGATATATATCTAACGTGGTATTTGAACTGCTTGCCATCTTTGTAGGTGTCAGGCTGCTGATCTGAGACAAATGAACCCTCTTTAAATATGGCATGTAGAAGCAGGATTGTATCTGTGGGACCAACACTCCAGTTAGTAAGCAGGGAAGAAGAAACTCCGTGTTTCAAAGAAGACAGAATAAGCAAAATATGAATATGTGTGCCAAACTCAGGATAATTAAAAATTATGCTAAATTTTAACTTGGCATGCTTGTAACTATTAGTAAGTTTAATTTAGCCAATAGCAAGATTTAGCAGCCTATCCGTATTTTTTATGTAATAGACGCCAGCATTTTTATGGTCCAAATGTTAACTTGATATTTCCAGCATGCAAGATGCATATTTCTGAGTGTGAATTATATCTGCTGCTATTACCATTTATTGTGATTTTTCCTGTGGTGGTGGCAATGCTCTGTAGGAAAAACACGATGCCGTTGTGCTGAACACTCTTCACAAGTCCTTTTGCAGTCCGTCTAGAAGAGTAGTGCAGAGCTAGGACAGGAGAGCCCTTCTTTGAGGGATGGTACGTTCTGTGCTCTTCGTGTGGCAGCAAAAATAAGAACAACCTACACAGATACAGCGAAGTGCCAAGCAGCAGCATTTGTGAAATGCAGACAGAATCTCCCTGCCTGAGCTGAGGGGGCCCTTGTAAACCAGCGACCTGAAAATGCTGAAAAGGGGAGGTAATCGTGGCACTGGGGTTTGTACCTGCCAGCAGCACATGGCTCCTGCTAAGCAATGCAGTCCCTAACTGCAGAGCAGCGTCTCAAGCCTCTATCCCCAACCCAGAAGTAACCAGTTGGTGCCTCACAGATGGAGCAAACCTGGCCTTTGAGGTCACCGAGTGGGAGAAAAGCCACTCTGTGCATCAAATAAATGTGTCAGAGCTGCCAGAGCAAGGGGGGAGGGTGCGGTGGGAGGCAAATGAACTCACTAAGTGCAAGACCTGTGCTATAAGGCTGATCATCTCTGAAACTATTACACTATTTACATTACTATGCCATTTAAAGAGCCACTACTCTGATCTTGAAAATTACTAGGAGATTAGAGACTAGAAAAATAAAAAATACCCATCAAAAGAGTGGAAAAAAATGCAGTCAGAAGATTTACCAAATTAGTCTTGTGGTCCAGGGTTTTTATAGATATAGTTATTTTTTTCTGAGAAATACGTTTGTTTCTGACAAAGAGGAAGACTTTCTTGCTTATATTTTTTTGTAAAGATATAGCAACACATTTTAAATGGAAAAAGCACAATTTGCAATAGAAATAAAAGAAAATAAATGGAATTTTATTGTGTTAAAAATTGCATTTTTAATGCAAACTTTAACAGAAGAGGTTAACTCATTAAGTGTATTAATTCATACTTTGAGATCTTGCATTCTTGAATGCCTGAGGACATTGTAGCCTAAGTCCATGTATCTGTCAGGCCCAACTGAATAAAATATACATGTGCATCTGCTGTTCCAGTGGGGAAAGTAAAATTCGCCCTGCTTGGTAATGCTCTGTCATATTAGAGGTGTGGCAGGCCAGAGCTGAATTAAAATGGACAAATGCAAATATGGCTGAATCTAAATAAGTCTGGAAAAATCCATGGTAGTCCATTCTTAATGGTTACAACATTACATAAAATTAAGCATGTTGCTGGTATTTTTATAGTTAGACAGATGAAAAATACATGTGCACACTAAGAGCCATCTCTAGTAGGTAAAATATGGTTTTAAAAATAGTCCTGATGTGAACACTAACTAAATGAAAATGATGTTACAAGATTTTCCATCTTTTCTCAATGATTTCTCAGTACCCTCAGGCCATGTAAGCTCACAAGTGTAACTTGTAAGTTAAAGGTTTATCCTACCTGCCAGCTATACAAATTCAACCTGATGTCTGGATACTTGCCTGTATTGTCGTCAAATGTAAGTGGTCTTCAACACAATTTAGGCTTCTCTGGTCCTTGAACATCCAGGTATGTCTTCACAGACTCTTGTGCTATCAGGCTGTTTTAAAGGCATGACACCCCCACATTTATATACCACAGAAGTCAATGGAATTTTATCAGGTGGCCCCAGGTGGCAAAGCAACAATTTGTTGGGTCCTTAGGAAATCTTCCCTGTGCAGCACACCAGAGGTGCAATACATCAACAGTGTATTGCAGCTTTATCATCCTGTTTTGCTTACAGAGATAAAACTATAAAACCAGTCAATAGAAGGTTGGCCCACACTGGCTTGCTGCGCCATTTTCTAAGGATGCTGATAACTTAATGGTGTTTTGTTTTGCATCTCTTTACACAGGTTGTTTACATCAAACACATTTGATGTTATTAGTGATGATGCTTTCATGGGCCTTCCTCATCTAGAATATTTGTGAGTGGATAAAATGATATTTCCTGGCATTGTTGAGTAGAGTGGGTGGGCTTCCAAGTTCCAGGCATTGCTTTGACCAGAATGACTTTACGACCCATTACAGGTTCATAGAGAACAACAACATTAAGTCAATTTCAAGAAATACTTTCAGAGGACTGAAATCTTTAATTCACCTGTAAGTAAAAGTGGTTGAATCTATTGCTCAGTATATTTAATATAGTAACTGAACCACTGTGTTGTTTAATTTAGCATTTTGTTACGTCACTATTTACATTTGTTTGAGCAGTGCTAACATTAATTTAATTTGACTTAATCTCTGTGTTTCCACCAAAGAGTTCTCAACTGTGGTACGTGTGGAGGATGGTTCCCAAGCAGCTTGCAAGCAGTGTGTGGCACTAGCTCCCTGCCTTTCTGCTCAGAGCAGGAGGAGCAGAACGAGAACAGGATGGGTCAGAGAGCTAGCACCAGTGAGGTGAGACAGGAGAGCCAGGAAATGGGTCTGAGTCCTTGTTTGGGACTTGGTGAGGAAAGATGTGAGAGCTGAGGAGTGGAAACCTGTCTCTTCGCAGGCATGTCATAGTCTAGTGTGGATCTGGCAGTGCATTATTTCCATTGCTGGAACCAGCTACTACCTTCTGTAGCTGTGTCCACCTCAACCACTGCCCATAACCACAAACTCTGTCGCAATCAGGTTTGAAAACACCTACACTTAGCGATTTTAAAAATGGGAGTTGCACCAGTGCGCTGTTCAAGGTGACTTAGCAGTCCAGTTCTTCCACTTCACTTTGAGGCAATATCAGCCACCAGACTTCAGCAGGATCATCCGCAGAGCCCACACACCAGGGCCAGCACTGGGGCCGGCTTTGCGTTCCCCATGGGGCTGCACAGCTCTTCAGCTCCAGAACCACAGCCAGGCCCCGTCCTTGGCCACACCACGGCCCCCTCGCTGCAGCAGAGGCTACACTAGCCACAGGATCACTCTGTGCTAAGGTGCCTGTTAGAAACAAGACTTCCCATGTGCAGATCAGCAGAGGTACCTCCCCGCTGTGCTCCGTAGGTGAAATGCACACAGGCAGTGAATACCTGTAACACTTAACTGCAGATGCAAGAGCTGCACGCTTACAGTCTGATCTGATAAGGGAGTTTTTAAACAGGCTTCTGTCTCTGTGTTTTGTCAAGTTTATATCTTAACAATTTTATTTTAACAAGTGGTAATTTTTTTAATAATACAGTATACACTCTAAAAAAGCATTAAAAAGTGCAAAAATTGCTGTTGGAGAGGAAGGCTAGGTTATAAAATGCTCTTCCTATACATAGGCCACACTCCATTTGAAGTGTGCTTGGTGCGGATTTATACCCATCTCTGAGCATTTGCATTTTAAGCATATATCTTGAGGTATTTATCATAGGCAAGGGAGTGGATCCTGACCTTTTTTCTTTAACATCATAACCTCCAAGAGGGATTGAAAGAGAATCGTTTGACTTTTTCTTTAATAAATCTAGATGCAGAAGACAGCACATGTTCAACTTGAAATAATTAATGGATAAGTATAATAGCTTAACTACAACTCACCAAATCCTGCACCACATAGTAGCTGTACTATAAAATGTTTTACTCTTCCCTCCTTGGTCAGAATAGACTAGACTCCACACTGGCTGAACCGGGAATTTACTGTGACTACTCACATATATGAGATCAGTTGTAGAAAACCTCTAGGACTGACAAAGGGGAGAGAAGGAAGAGAGGAGAAAATATGTATAAACTGGTTATGCGCATCCTATAAAAATCCATATTTATAGGTTAGGTATAATTATAGGCTCAATTATAGTGTTGTTAGAAAAGGGAGAGAGATTGGCAAAACTGGTAACTGGGACCCTTTCTTCAAAATATCTATGTACATGAATAGCTTTATATTCACAAAAGGTTCCAGTACATTATTTATTATATCCATTTATTTATTTAGTAGCTGTTACTGCCAGCAAGCAAATTGCTTTTCTAACACAGAGGAAGGCACAGTTCCTTCTCCACTGAGCACACAATCCAAGAGTAACATCTTGCCTTGACTGCTGTGTTGGTTTCTAGGGGTGCTTCAACAGTTTTGTAAAAGAAAACATATGCAAAAGATAGAATCACAGTTGAGAAGCCATTATGGTTTGTGTGTGGTTGCATGCACATTTTTGGGAGATTTATGCATAATGCTGCAGTTACACATGAAGTGGACGTCATGAGGACAATGAGAAATTTTCAGACAAAATAACTGCAAAAGCAGGTCCATAAACAACAGACTGTGACTAGATAATCTCTTTGCAGAACTGCTCCACACCCTTTGGGACAGATTGTACATACAAATTAAGAATAACTATTTGGCCTCCTGAGGCGTTTCTCATTTGAGAAACAAAAGAGTACTTTTGAGCCATTAAAATACATTTGAAAGAGCCCTAATAAAACAAGCATAATAATGACTCTCATAAAGTTAGAAGAGGAGATGAACTTTTTTCTTTTTAATTTGTTCACTTCCTTCTCACAACATGATTTTTGCAATGAAGCGAGCCATCCGAACATTTGTAGTTTTATAATGCAGTTAACTTTAATAATTGCATTGTGCCATTGTGAAGTAGAGCCATTTTGTATTTATTATTATTTTACATGATTCATCTGCTGGTTAGTTTAGATTTAAGGAAAAAAGGTAGTTTCTACGCATTTCTTCAATAGTTTCAAAATAAGTGTCCATAAATATAACTGCCTGCTTGACTCAGCCTTTGCTCTTACTATCAACCAAATTACATGCAGAGCACCATATATACATGGCAGTATGTTTCTAACATGTATGTATGCTTTTTACGCAGAATACAAAATGAAAAGATTTAATCCAAAAGTTGGCAAATGTATAAACCTTGCATAACTTTTTCTTTCAACCAAATTCCCATAGCATTGGTGAACCACTGGCACGTCCAAGTCTATCAGCCCTTTCAGTTTGATATAAAGCAGGTCACTAAGAATGTAGAAATATATAGTGTGCTTAACCTGTTGTGCTTGCAAGTCTACTTAGCTTTGTTCACATGACTTGAGCTGACTCAAGAGAGTTGTTCTTGTGTGTAAAATGAAGAATAAGTGAAGCACATGATACATATGCCAAGCAATGTTGCAATCAGATATACAAAGACAGCAGTAAAATAAGAATAGAATAACGGAATCCCAAATTCATTATTCTGGATAAAGCAAAATATACTTGCTGGCTTCAGTAAGTCTGTACCCGTTCTTGAATTAAGGATAGGCCTAAGTGGCTTTACTTGTGTAGAGAAATTGTAGTTAAGTTTGTGTTTACAACTAAAAATGGAAGAGTTTCTAAGTCTTACTGGCTAAGTGGGATGTTTCATGAGAAGGATTTCTTCCTATTTTCATTTCTTCTGATCAATAATAAATAATTCTGTTAATCAAATGAAGCCTAATCTGTACCCTGTAAAATTATTGTGTTCCTGCCATGTCCTCAGTGACATGTAGGAGAAGCCAGGATCTTTGGTGGACTTACATAGACATTCCTGAATGAAATTTAATACCATCTTTGTTAATAGCCTGCTTACATGTCATTCACGCTCTTATTAGCTGAAATATTCATTGAATTTAAGACTGTTTTCTAAACTTTTCAAAATAGAAAATTAAGAACTGTTTTTGCTGGTTACACACACACTCGTGTGCATTGTAGCAAAGAAGTTCATACTGATCAGGAATTTCTTGTCTGTTACTGCACGCTTGCAAAAACATAGGCTAAAGAAGCCTAGGTTCACTAGAGTGAAACACAGTATTTAGATTTTTCTTCCAACAGAGAAAAGAAAGCAGAAGGTTGCAGTCATACACATGCGACTCATCGGTGCATCATACAGAAAACATAAGTAGATCCAATCATGACTAATTGTTTTGAAATAATGGTGTTGGCAAAACACCAGAGGTGATTGCACTTTTTACCCCACTAAGTGAAGTACTGTAAATGCTATAAAGCTGCTGAAGAGTCAAGAAAACAGGAGGAGGCCTCGTATTTTAGTAGAAGAAAGAATCACAAAGTAAATGAGCTATTCTTGAAAGCAGTTTTCTAGAACTAAGTGCTGGAGAATATTAGGGCTCTTTACCTTATAAAAATGAAAACAAAAGAAACCCCAAAAAAATTTAGTATTACACCTCACATAAATGTATAATTTGATGACCTAGCAGTGATACTGAAGTATCTTCTTTTACAGGAGTCTTGCAAATAACAATCTCCAAACACTTCCAAAAGACATCTTCAAAGGCTTGGATTCTTTAACAAACGTGTAAGAAATCATTAATTTCTTATTAACAAACACTAGTTAGAAAAGATGCTATTCCTTTTTCCTAACTTGAAAATATTGCAAAATATTTTGGTGTGGTATTTTTGTTAAACCTCAGTTCTTAAACTATTAATTGTACCAAAAAATACAAATAGACATTTTTTAGAGAATTATTCAAGCCATAAACTGTAATAGGACCTCTGTATTGTTAGGTAGAGATTATAGAAGCAAACATAGATTTGATTTTTGTGCAGTATTGTTGATCATTTGTTTTATCTTGTAATATTTCACTAGTTAAAAAGATAAGTAATATAGCTAATAATTATGTAAGGGATTTGCAAGTTTTTTAAGACACAAAAAAAGAAACATCTGTGAGAATGCATGAGAGAGCACAATATGAAGCACGAGGGGATGACATTTCATGGAAACAGCGTTTCTCATGTCCACATATTTCTGGGAAAGTTATCTTTTATCACAAATGTTTAAATATCTTAATTAATTAAGTTCCGTATCCTAAATCTAATTGCAGCCACCCCAGAACATTGATTTGTTTAAATATATAACTTAGATATGAATAAAAACTATAAAATGTAGCTAAACCCTTCAGTCGCTTCACTGAAATATGGCCTGTTTACAGTGTACCAGTTTGTGCTTCACCCAGCACAGGGTGCTGGGCGCAGAACACCCGCTCCGCTGCCGATGTGAGCGTCCCGGGCTGTATTCACAGCGTAGAGCTGCGGGGCGACGTGGCCTGTGCGGGAGGACATGGCTTGGCATGACTGATCCCAGCCAGCTGGTCACGCACTTGGCTCCTGGCACTTCCCATTCCGGCACAAGCTTTCTAAAACGTGGCAGAAGACAACTGTGAATACTTCACAGCTCTCCGTTGCACTGTGTCTTCTAAAACCCTAAGTGATGTCTGCTAAAGGAGATAACAAATATTGTCTGACTGGCTGGCAATTTACATAAGTTGCTATTTTCTTATCTACAATGATCTTCCTAGGAAAAGCTACCTCAAAAGAAATCACCTCCCCAGATATGCAGCAATCAGTTTGCTAGGACTTTTGATACCAGTGAACAGAAATGTTCTGCTGGTTATCAAATTAAGTTCTCTTTGATTTCCTTAAGGGAATAAAATCTGTTTCGGTTCTGGTATGTAGATTTGACTATAGAATCTCTAATGGTCAGGACAAATTAAGTTGAGAAAGCATCAATTTAGAGAAAGCAAGAGGGTACATATTTAACAAGAACCCAGTTTGTTGTTGTCCTGCAAGGAGAAATATGACAGCTAACTCCTTATTTTCAATGCATGATTGTATTTATTTATTTAGGGATCTTAGAGGAAACGCGTTTAATTGTGACTGCAAACTAAAGTGGTTAGTGGAGTGGCTGGGTAGCACCAATGCAACAGTTGAAGACATTTACTGTGAAAGCCCACCAGAATATAAGAAGCGCAAAATCAATACTCTCTCTCCAAAAGAATTTGATTGCATTATTACAGGTAATGTGCTTCAAATTATTCAATCTTGTTAAATTAAAAGCAAAGCTATCTATTCTTTTTTAATGTAGGGTCCATTTTTGCAATAAGGCAAAGGTCTATCAGATACACCTTTTACTAAAATCAATATGAATTCTGTGTGGGTGTAAGTCTGGCATAGGAAAGATTTGGGAGTGGGGTCTTACTGCTTGTACTCAGTCTTAATGTGTTATACAAGGATTTGAAGAACTGGGACATAAAATAGTATGAAAAATAGATTGTAGCGCTCCTTTATCAGTAGGAAAATTGGACTAGTAGTTAGATAACATAATTTGTAATGGCTTTATATCTGTTAAGTAGGTGCTGTTTCAGTATAGCAGTATTGTATCTCTGCAATTATCATATGTTGTGTGTTTTGCAGAATTTGAAGTTTATCAGTCCCTGCCATATCAATCACTGTCAGTGGACACTTTCTCATACATGAATGATGAGCATGTGGTTATTGCCCAGCCTTTTACTGGAAAATGCATTTTTCTTGAATGGGACCATGTAGAAGTGATGTTCAGGAACTATGACAACATTACAGGTATGAACAGTGCTTGCCAAATAACATCAAGTTACAGGGTCCAGAAAGCAGTGCTAACCATGTCTTTTGTTTTTCTCTTTATAGGTACTTCAACTGTTGTGTGTAAACCTATAGTTATTGAGAGTCAGCTGTATGTCATTGTCGCACAGCTGTTTGGAGGCTCCCACATATATAAAAGAGATATTTTTGCTAATAAGTTTATAAAAATTCAAGATATTGAAATCCTTAAAATCCGAAAACCCAATGACATTGAAACTTTCAGGATTGCTGAAGACTGGTATTTTGTTGTTGCAGACAGTTCAAAAGCTGGGTTCACCACTGTTTACAAATGGAATGGGAATGGATTTTATTCCCATCAGTCTCTGCATGCCTGGTACAGAGATACTGATGTGGAGTATCTTGAAATATCCGGCAAACCGCATTTAATTCTGTCAAGTAGTTCCCAAAGACCTGTAATATATCAATGGAACAAAGGAACAAATGAATTTGTTAAGCGTTTTGATATCCAAGATATGGAAGATGCATATGCGGTGAAACATTTCAAAGTGAAAGAGGATGTGTACATTTGTTTAACAAGATTCATTGGGGACTCTAAAGTAATGAAATGGGGTGGTTCAGCATTCATGGATTTACAAAGGATGCCATCCCGAGGGTCAATGGTATTCCAACCGCTTCAGATAAGTAATTATCAATATGCCATTCTTGGAAGTGATTATTCTTTCACTCAAGTCTATTACTGGGATGCTGAAAAAGCAAAATTTATGAAGTTTCAAGAGTTAAACATACAGGCACCAAGATCTTTCATACATGTCTCCATCGATAAACGAGATTTTCTCTTTGCCTCAAGTTTTAAGGGAACTACATTGATTTATAAACATGTCAGAGTTGACTTAAGCGCATGACACTCATAATTCTGAGATTACATCAGACTTTCTACCATAAGTGGACAAAATGAACTAAATGCATGATGACTCTCTTATCTTACTTCCAAATGAATGCCTTTAAAAAGTTGAGATTGCTAGAACAAAGTATTACTAGTATCTTCATCTTTAATTGTCAAGTCTAGTAGTGTTGGAAGTTGCATTTTTTAACAAAAAGAAATTAACTTAACTGTTCTTTGCATCCACAATATGTAAATATGTGTGCAACTGCATCTGTTGCTATAAAGAATATTAAGATGTACTTTTCCATTTATTTATTCACTTGTTTGAAACAACTGCCAAATAAAATGTTTACATTTTGTGTCTTTCACATTCCAAATATTATTTGCAGATGATACTTTTTATTTGTGTATATGTTATACACATATAAAATAAACCCAAGCAGGCATATTGCAGTGTTTTACTGCGTGGAAGAAGCACAATATTGAAGAACAGGTTGTTTTTGCATTTAATCAGAAATGCTTAAAAAAGAGAGAAAAAGCAGCACAGCATTTAATCCCAGCTTCTATAACTAATCACTTGAATAGATCCTTGAATTTCCATGGTGCTTCACTGGTTTAAGCAGGACACCAGCCAGTAAAAGGGTTCAGTTATATAGATCTCCTTAAAGGATGGGTCTATGGATTGTGTGTAGTTGGATGTGCTTGTTTTTTGTTTGTTTGCTTTATTTTGTTTTTAAAATTTATGAAAGAATTAGCAGAATAAATGCTGATATAAGGCCTTTCCCCACCTCATGCTGAAGCAACACAAACCAAATGTCCGGTATGACACTTGGGCCGTCACTGTGCTAACAGCTAGAAACATAGCTTATTTCAGCTAGCATAATTTCGATATTTGAACCCTTACACACCAAGTGCATGAATTCTTTGTATCTCTATTGAGCCTGTCTACTGTAAGTGCAATTATTCAATCTTCAGTGAATTTTTCCATTCTTACTAATGAGGCTACTGAAAGTAGTCTAATTTTTCACACTGTCCTGCAACGATGCTCAGTAACGTACTTTTGAGTAGAGAAGTTCAGGGAATTTTGAATGTGGCAGGACAAATTCAGCTGGTGCAGCATATGTAACTCTTAGGAAGCTACCTATGGCTGTTAAATTACAGCAGTTCTGAATGTGGCATGAAAATGTATTAAAAAATCAAAGTTGAAATAGTCTTTTTCATACAGATATATATCTAGTGCATCAGTCATGCGACCCCAACACATGCTGCTGAAGATCATTTGCTGCAGCTCAGAAAGAGAGCATAGATGGAGTTTTGACCACCGTGCACTTGCTCTGCTAGGAGGTATCAAACTTAGTGTCTGAATGCCGTCTTTAACTTATATACACGAGTGTCAGGTATGTTCATACACATTTCTAACTTCCACAGTAGATTGATAGTAGATAAATTGGCAAATAAGACTTTTCTGGGAGTGTCTCAGCTCAGCCAAGCTGATCCTGCCGGCTGGGTGGCTGGGGCTCCCTGTATTCAGAGGTCCCCAAATAGCAGAGCAGTTTCAGCCTTGGTCATTTTTCCTTTATCTATTAGGGCTGCTGAGAGCACCTCTGAGTATGGCAGAAAAGCAGCATTAAGAAAAATGACAGTTAAGGATATTTTAAGAAGCTAATTCTAAATTGTATGGCTCTAGTAAAGAATATAGTCTTTTACATTATATTTGATTTTAAAAGTAAGAAAAAGTACCCCATCTGGACAGTGTAACTTCTATAAATTAAGAAGCACTGGAAATGTTAATTTTTAGTGCCTTTTTCTCCACAGCTGCCTATGCTCTGTTCAGTATTTGATTTAGCTAGCTATTTCATGTAGACTCACAGTGTGACTAGACATGAAATGGTCTTCAGATATTTTTCTTAATAAATATTTTGTCTAAATATCATCTTTATAAGTGATCATTAGCTTGACAGGTTTTCTTTATAAATGTTTACCTTTTATACTGATGTGACTTCAACTTCTAAACAAATCCAATTAATCTCTCTGGCATTTCTGAATGTTGCCTGCACAACTGTCATTGACAGCTTAGTTCATCTATCTGTTCTTCAATCCACCTTTAAATGGCAAAAGAATGAAATAGATGATGAACTGATTTATCAGGAAGTCATGCAGTGTTTTCTGCTTTATCTTGTCTTTTATTTTAGTCTCTTACTCAAGAGTCTATTGAATTACGTACACTGATTTTAATCTGATCTCTCCCATTTTACTTGCCTACATGCACTTTCTATCAAATTATATAAAGACAAGATATGTATCCTTCTCATTATGTGCAGATTATGGACATATGGCAGAGTTTAAGTGGAGTTGAGTGACTCGCTAATCTGCTACCCACCTTTATTTAATAGTGTGGCGTCTTTTGAACACTGCACCCTGATACACTGCTTCATGATCACACCTTGAGAAGGTTGTGTTTCATGACATTCTATTTCTATTTCAGAGCCAGCTAGCTCCAGTGCTGAGGATGCTGAAATTATTATCCTGAGTTAACTTTTCTTCTGAGTTAGGAGAATTCGCTGCTACTCTTAGGTTTAAAGAAAGAAAAAGATTAGTGTGATTTGCTAGAATATGTAATCAGAGCACAGTTTAGGGTGGTACAGCTTTAATCTGTTGGGATAACCTGCAGAAGTGTGCAATTGTGTTAACAGCTTAGCCCTAGTCAGGCATGAATACTTTGGGAATGTCTTTATGCCTGTGTAGTTTCTGGAATGGGCAACTAGTTGCTCTAAAATGCTGAAGCTAAATTCTTGGAAAATCCCTTTCTGTAGTCGATGTATGTGACCTTGAGTTTCACAGGGACACCAGTCAGTTTATTATTGTGTAAATGTAGCATTTCATTGCACTCCACAAAGACTTAGGGATTTTTAGGACAGAACTTACGATAGTCAAACAATTCCTAATGTGGAAGAGAGTACAGGCTCATCAGGTAACTCCCTGTGCTGTTCTCCCTATTTCAGAGATTGGGCGTTTTAACAATCCCTTTGGGTATTAAACCATACGTGACTCTCATTCTGTGCTCAGAATTGCCTTTGATATCAAAGAAGTCCCAGGAAACAAAACTAGAATAGGACTTTTTATTGTATATATATATATATTTATACTTAAAATAAAATTCGAAATCCAGTTCTTTCAGCACAATATTTTTCCTTTGGGCTGACTCATTTCACTCTGTGGTTGTAGTGGATTTTCTAAGCTCCTTAGTAGTTTTATGTCTGATAGAATATGTTAAGTAGTACTAGAAGTACTAGAGATATTGAAGGTTATTGGTGGATACTGCTGATCGTCAATATTGTTTTGTCATTTTAATGTCTAAGACAGAAACAACTGTTAATGGAATTGTGTTGTATTCCTAGAGCTACTAAATTATATTTTTAACAGACTATGAATAATATACATTTCTCTACTCTGAATTAATATACGGAATACATTCAGAATACCTGTATTACACCATGTGTAGCTTTTTTTTCTTTGTTTGGTGTAACGTCTAGGACTTGCAGGTCTCTCTATTTATTTTCACCTAATTTTTTTCCAAAATGCACTCTTTTCACATACATTCACTAAGGAAAGTTCTTGTTGTTGTAAAGTAAAAAAAAATAAGCAGAGATAAGGATAATAGTAGGAGTTCTGTGTGGTATTGCATTTTTATTAATCTGAATTCTTCTCTGAATTCTTTTGTTTTCATTTTTTAAACTTTATTTGAATGGTTGAAAACAGCCATTCAAAGTTCACTTCAGGATGGGAAATAATTCTTAGTGGAGTTCCTGGTGTGGTGTGTTTTGATATGTTCTAGTGGGGAGCTAAACTTATATTTAACATTGTTCTTCATGTATGTGCTAACAATGATACCCTGTGTTAGTATGCAATGGAAAATAAAGACTATATAAACCATAAATGGCAAGCAGTCCTTAGACTGTTGACACACATTACTGATAGCTGCATAAAGAAAAATCAGAGTAGTCAGCATGCCCAAAATGTTAAAACTAGGCACAGAATATAAATCCATACCAAATGTCAAAGCGAGTCCTGGATTCTTCTATTTCAAGGAATTATTTTCCTGGTCACTGGACACGTAATGTGTTCCTTCTCCATGAAGCTCCCTGAAAGTCCACCCAGTCCTTGCACAGTGCAGCAAGAGGCTCCTGAGCTCAGCCTGCTCCCTCCAGGGTCCAGGCGCTCTCCTGCGCAGGGCAGCGGCGCCGGGCGCCAAACGCACCTCAGCGGATGAAAGCCCAGCCAAGGCTGATGCTTATTGGGCTCCTGTCTACCCCCAGGTGTCTAGCACCTTCCTGCTGCTTTGTGCACTTACATTGCAAACATCCGTAGACCTGAACGTGATAGCAAAGTTGTGATTTAGTCGGTTATTAATTGAAATGGCTAAATTCTGATGTGTGGTCAGGAACTAAACCCTACCTGTGAGGGTCTTGGAGAGCTCCCAGCTGCTGCACACCGCGTGACTCGAGGCTGATGTTCTCCGTGGCCCTGTCTGCTAATGGCTCGTCTTGCAGGCACGTCTCTGATTAGGGTTCGCTGTATCAGAGTGCTCAGATGCATAGGAGCTTTCCTGAAATTAATGAACTGGGACTCCAAGGCACTCCAGTTTGCTGTATCGGTACTTGGAGAGCCTGAATTTCTCCCATTAGTTTTGCTAGTGTAATGCTTCTGCCTTCAGATTTGTTATGGCTGAGAGTTGCTCCCAAATACACATATTTGTACTAGTATAATTTTTTTATTTCATCTCCGAATAGATGAAAGCAGATGATGGTTTTCTATGTGTGTATGTTACCATCCCAATCTCCCATTCATCCAAACAGTTTTTAATTCAGCCTGAGCTTATGTCCCATACTGAATTATGTCAATTGGAAAGGGACTTTCTGACCTATTCTCACATCCTGTTTGAAAACCTGGGTAGCAACAGCAGTGTGTTAGGAAGCTGTCAACCTGCCCAGAGGGGAAATATCCAAGAATGCTAAAAGAGCTCGAGGAGAAACAGGCTGATCTCCTAACAGAGCTACACAGAATATCTTTCACTAGAGAAGTATTTATGCGCAAAAGAGTTGGAAGTAGCAAACATTGCTTCTGGTTTTTTTGAAAAAAAGAGTTCTTGGGACAACCAAGAGGGCACTAAGACTGCATTTATATCTGGTCAAATACCTTAAGGATAATTGAAAACAGAAGTGTAAAATTTCAGACAATAATACATAACTAAGTGGAACAGGCTGACAAGTGGAATTTAGGGGGCTTGTAAATGCAAAATATAGAGAAAAAAAACACAAGAAATATTTTAAATAAGCCCTAAAAAAAGGGAACTGGACATAGCTGTGAATAACTTGGTAAGAAACAGACCTCAAGCAATAGCTGTAGCGAAAAGCAAACGACATGATGCCATGAGCAGAACAGGTTGGGGAATGCAACACTGTGTGCCATGGCAGTCAGTGCTGTCACCTTACCTGAGACACTATCCTCTCCCTCTCACAAACACACTGCAGTTATTAGGGACTCAGAGAAATGTAGTAAAATTCACTGAGCATGTGGAAAATAATCAGCAAAGGAGAGACTGAAAATACTGGAACTGTATTTTGTTTAAAGGGGAGACATGAACAGGATATGAGGACAAATATAAAATAACTTGCAGCATTAGGAAAAGTTACTTGAGATTTTGTACTCCCTGGCTCAGTACAAGAACAGGACAGTATTTGACTTTGTCAAACACCAAGCCATAAAATAAAATACTTTCCCACACAAAATTAAACCATGACATTAATTGCAATAGGCAGTTGTTGACATTCAGACATTCATGAAAAAGAAAACAGTTAAACAGACAAATTACATAACCTTTTTAATTCTCATTTTTTAGCTCTTAAAATAATATCTAGTTAATCAAGAGGAGGAAATTCCTTGCTCTTCTGTTGGGAGCATCTGGCTCTAGACATTTGAAAAAGGGATCGTGAAGCAGCTGGGTAACAAGTTTACTTCAGTGCAACATTTGCTATAGCTAGTCCTTGGGACACATTACTCAGAAATTAGCTCATCTTTACTGCTGAGATCCTCAAAATTAAATATATAGTGTGTACATATGAATTGTATTTACCAGATCAGGAAGTGAGCACACAAGCTTTCAGGAGTATTTACGCTATTGAAAACAGAAAGATTGGAAAAATCTGGGAGATATCAGAAACATATGTTTGAAGGATGCCAACAGTAAGAAAATTTTGGCAAACAGTTTGCAAGTGCTTGAAAATGTAATTGCACAATTTTGTCTGGTTTCAGCTGTGTAAGTCTTGACAGACATGGTTTCCCTTGGGAAGAACTGAACTCTTTTTATACACTTTTATACAGTTACTATTAAGAGCTGCGTTGTAGAACTGCAGAAATAATAATCAACCAAATACTTTATGACTGACCACATAAGAACATTGTCCTGGGAGTGAGGACACCAATTTTGGAAAAACAAATGAACAACCCCTTCCCCTATCTGCCACCAGCAACTTCCCAAGCACTGGCGACACCCCATCCTGCTCCCTTTTCTCCTCCATATACAAAAATATGAGGATATTCTCCGTTAAGGAGAAATACTCACAAACAGGTTGATCTGGTGAGCAAGCATAAATGAAGAAAAAGGACAAAACTGGAAGAGAAGCAATAGTTTGGAGTCAGGAAAATGTCTGTTTTCAGAAATTTTAGTTGGACCTGGGAAAGTCTAAATGTTCTGAAATGTTGACATTAACGAGTGGATAAAATCATATGAATGTTATCTGTTTAGGGGTACTGGATTATAACCTGCAAATACAAATGAAATGAAATGAAATGAAATGAAATGAAATGAAATGAAATGAAATGAAATGAAATGAAATGAAATGAAAGCTTTTAAATATTCCACACAAACTAGCATTAAGCCAGTCTTAGCCCCCATCTCACAGGTTTCTTAAGCATTAAGGTAACTCTAACTCCTACTTAGACTCCCTGCAGGACTGAAACTAAGAAAAGTGTCAGGTACAGGAGCCAGTGGGAAAGCTCTGGAATACATCAAACTGTAACAGCAGGAAGATAATTGGATTATATTAGTTCGAACCAAACAGGAAATGAATATTTGTTTCAGAAGTACAACCTGTTATTTCTGAGTGTCTATAAAGTTATTTTGAGAGCAGTGACACTACTGAAGGATCTAAGAAGAGGAAAGCAGTAAGCTAATTTGAATTGCTTCTAAGAAAATCTTGGTTTCAGAGTAGTTACTAGTGTTACCTAATGGTATGCACAAATGTAGGTAGGAAAAGTTGAAAATCTTTAGAAAAAAAAGTAAAAATTATTTAACTCAAATACATGAAGTGTAAGGTGTACTTGGCATAAGCATTACGCATAAACTGTTTTACTGTGATATCCCTATATACAACCAGAGCCCCCTTCAGCCACTAAGTTGACCATCTGAGAGCAGCTCCAGATCCTGCCCTGCAATGCCACCAAGGACAGGAGCCCATGGCCACCCTGGCAGGGAGGGACGAGCTCCACGCATGGCTCCACATGGGTTTATGTGTGTCATCATCCCCACGCTCACCTCATGGTCACCTGCTGGGAGCCACACTGGGCTGCAGAGCTCAGGCACCCTGCGAAGCCTCGCTCGGCCACGGGCTGCCCTGACGGTGTGGTCAGCGGCAGCCGAGCTGCGGGTGCGTAAACAGAGCCGCGGGTTAGACCGAGCGCCACCTGCTCCAGCATCCTGCCTTCTTGGCCAGGAGGGACGCTCGTAAAACGCGCTATGGAAAATACAGCACAGTGTTTTCCCAGGATACCCTCGGAGCTTCCAGCAAGGAAGGAAAAGAAGTGATGCTTCCTGCCCTAAGGAAGTGCTCTTTTGGACAGCAAAACTCTCTGGAACCAGGTAGATTCTGCATTTTTTCCATATGAGTAACAAAGAGACTGCTGTTCTGAACGGGGCTCCTGTAACAGAGGTGCATTGACTTTATTAAAAAATAAAATAAAATAAAATAAAATAAAATAAAATAAAATAAAATAAAATAAAATAAAATAAAATAAAATAAAATAAAATAAAATAAAATAAAATAAAATAAAATAAAACCCCTCTAGTATCTGTGACTTCAAAAATGGAAGGTATTTAAAAAACAATGTTGCAGTGTTTTGCTTGCTAAGAGTTATATTTCAGATCATCCTACTCTGAACACCCCAGTACAAGTAAATTGAGACGAGCAGATACTGCACTAGCATGTCAGAATGAGATGAGGGCTGCGCTAGCTGAATCAGGTTAGTATTTCTTAATGCAATCAGATGTGTGATAGAATCCCAACATGTAACTATTGATCCACCACGTGTCATAGGGTATCATTGAACATTGCATGCAATTTTTTTTCTGCAGAAAAGTAAAAGCCAAGAAGGAATAATTTCCTTCAAGGGAAATATATAAATGAATGCTTAATAATTCATAAGAGAGGCAATTGAGAACATTTCCCCCTTTTTGTCCTGCAGAGCAGCCCCAAGCAGATAGTTACAGAATAGGAAATGCGCATTGACAGCACCAAGAAGTGCAGCTGATTGAAACAGTTTCCTCTCCTTTCACAAAGACATAATTTACACTTGCTGAAGGTCCTGTTGCTGAAGAGAGGCAGCTAAAGTGGCAATGAAAAAAAAAAAAAGCATAATTGAATGAAATTTCTTCTTTTAACAGCTACGAATACAAGTATAGAACAAAATGAAAACTACCCAAAATAACCAGAGGCCATCCGGAGTGATTTCCATTTCCCTCCACTCCTCCTTGCGAGTCCCTAACATTCCCTAACTCAAGTCCACTGTACTTCTATGGCCCATTTCTGTTCTGTACTGCCTGCCAGGAAATAAATCTCTGGAAAATTACCATCAACTTTAAAATTATGCAGTTTATTTTTTGGTTACTCTCTTTCTCTTTTCTCCACAATACTGCTGCCTAATGCTGCTGCCTATACGTACAGTTCAGCAAACAGCTGCCATTCCCTCTTTAAAGAGCTTCGGTTGCATGGGGTCACACTGAACAAGCCAATACAATATTTAGTGCTGCAAGTAAGTGGCAATTTGCAACAAGTAATAGGCTGAATTCCAAGGCAATTTCCAAGATATCCTCCAAATGAGCACAGGAAAAACACAAATATTTAAATTTTTCAAAATTGTCAAAATGGGCTTTTTGAATGTTCCAGATGTTGGGAGGGATTTGGGAAAGTTTTAAATGTAAAAGATGCTGGCGGCTGAAAATGTCAAAATGTTAAACTTAGATATTTCCAAAACAGAGCATTTCACTTCAGAAATGTCAAACTGTTTATTTCTAGTATTTTTCATTTTTAAAGTTTTCAACTCTATGTCTGGGGAAAAAAAAGAATGTAAAAGGGTGAAAGGTGAAATCAGATATAGGAATATTTTAGTAGCTCCAGATTTAAAGGAAACATTTAATGTTGGGCTTAACACAATGCTTTAACTTAATCAGGAAGAAGATACTTTTTATCTCCCCACAAGATTTCTAATATTTGAAACAAAAATTCCAGCTGGCTCTAGACCAGGGATTTGATTTTTTTAAAATGCATCCCTCAGTGAACACTAAATCCAAACAACATGCTTTGTCTGCATTTTGTTCTTTCAGTTAAATGTAGTTGTTCCCACTCATTTTCCTGCTCAATGACTATGACTGTTTTCTCACATGAGCAATGGTCCTTTACAAACATTTGAGAAGTCTCTGCAATTGCTAGCATAAGCCTGTCTCCTCTCACACAGATCAGCTTCCATCAAGGTTTCATTTTTCCTTAATTCCTGGGTCTTCTTCTCTCTTTTTTTTTTTTTTTTTTTTTTTTTTTTTTTTTTTTTTTTTTTTTTTTTTTTTTTTTTTTTTTTTTTTTT